>JADRCD010188743.1:0-11599 GCA_019843815.1 Montemys delectorum | reverse complement strand
CCCGCCCTGCCCCCTCCCTGCGGTGGTGGGAGACCCGGGGCCCTCCACATCCACCGAGTCCCGCCATGCGCGTTGTGCCGCTCCCACCTCTGCTGCTCCTGCTGGGGCCTCAGCTCCGGGCTGCTGGTGTCATGGAGCCGACGCTACCCACCGTGGTCCTTGCCATCCTGGCCCGCAATGCTGAACACTCTCTGCCCCACTACCTGGGTGCGCTGGAGCGCCTGGACTACCCCCGGGCCAGGCTGGCCCTCTGGTGAGAGATCCAGGGGTGGGTGTACATCTGGGCATCAAGCCTCAGGACCCAGGAAGGCTTTTGACCTGGAGGCCTCATCGCTCCTGCCCAGACACTACCCGGACAAGCTCCTCCCTCCCAGACGTGCCTTAAGCCCCTCAGCAGGATTCCAAAGCCCCGCGGGGCAAGAGCAGACCTCTGAGGCCAGGGTTCTGCCCAGGGACACCCACCCTTCCTTTAAGCTCCCTACTTGTCCCGGGCATTACCAGGCTTCCCGGGCTTCCCTTGGGTTTTCGTTAAGCCTGTCCTTTGTGACCCAGTCCTTGGGGCATCTCAGTGAAGACCTGTGGTCAGCCCGATGTGGCATGTGGCGTAGAACATACTGAACCTCTGGAATCTCCTGGGGCCCAGCACAGAAAGGATCAGTCAGACTGGAGTTTTCTAGAGAGCAGGTGGAGGGAACCCTCAGCTCCGGGTGTCAGGCTGAGTCCCCTCCCCAGTGGTACTGCTAGCTTCTCTGGGTAGAGGGGCTGGCTGGTTCTGACAGCCAAGGGTGCGGTCTCATAGGACGTTGGGCTCAGAGGTTATAGCACCCTGTCTAAAAAACTCAAAACAGGGAGGAGCCCAGCAGAAGCTGGAGCTAGACTACTCAGCATACCCAAGTTGGGTTGAGGTTGGAGCTGTGGCCTGGGGAGGCTGCCCACAGTCACTACACTTGGGGAGTTAGTTAGTTCCCACCCCTGAAAGACTTGACACGTAGTTAGGCTTCACTTCTGGGGAATTGGCTTAAAGGAACAGCATCGCCTAAAACCTGGGGCTCTTGGCTAAGCCTTCCACCTTCATTACTAGAGCCCCTTCCCCAGCAGAGGGAAAGCTGTGCTCTGTGGTAACAGAGCTTGGACCACCGGCACTTCTCTGGGGTTGTCAGGGCATGGTGTGGTCCTAATTACAGCTGAGAGTAATTAGATAAGGAGAGAAAGGCAATGACTGCTTTGTCTGATTCTAAGCTGGAAAAGGCCTGACTTGTGGAGCTATGAAGAGGGATAGAAGTGAGGGGACATGGCAGGTGCAATCTTTAAGGTCTCTCGAAGAGCACTCAGGCTGAGGATGTGGCTCAGTGGTCAGGGCCTTGCTTGGCATGTACAAATCTCTAGGTCTAGTTCCCACAATACAATGCACAAAATTAAGCCGGGCAGTGGTGGTGCACGCCTTTAATCCCAGCACTTGGGAGGCAGAGGCAGGCAGATTTCTGAGTTCGAGGCCAGCCTGGTCTACAGAGTGAGTTCCAGGACAGCCAGGGCTACACAGAGAAACCCTGTCTCGAAAAAACAAAAAAAAAAAAAAAAAAAAAACAAACACAAAATTAGAAGGGAGAATGTGAAGCACAGAGAGGCATAGACCGTGCCTGAGGCCTCACAGCACATCCTCCAACACCTCCATTGTAGCACACAACTCTCTCCCATTGTTTTCAGGACAGTCATTCTGTGTTGTGCTCACAGGTGTGCCACAGATCACAACATGGACAATACCACAGGGATGCTCCGGGAATGGCTGGCTGCTGTGGGCCGTGACTATGCGACTGTGGTCTGGAAGCCTGAGGAGGAGGCCAGGTGGTTGATGGAGGGAGGGCAGGGGTGGTGGAAGATGGAGAACAGCCACTCCCTAGGGCACAGCCCCCAGAGCACGAGTGTCTATTCCCTGTAGAGAATGAGAGGCCCCTCTCTCAAGAGAGCATCTTGCCTTTCCCCACTTCAGGTCCTACCCAGATGAACAGGGTCCCAAGCACTGGACCAAAGAAAGGCATGAGTTTTTGATGGAGCTGAGACAGGAAGCGCTGGCTTTTGCCAGGGACTGGGGAGCTGACTACATCCTGGTAAACAAGCTGAGGAGTAGGCTGGGGGGCATTATTAATACCTGTTCCCAATAGCGTCTAGTTATAACCAAACTATCTATAGGATGGATCTTTTGGAGACTGAGCTGAGACCCCTGTATTTAAGCTTATACTAGATACTAAGCCTGGCTCTTTGTACAGATCTTAGGTTATGTGCTGTGCCTAGATTCCTGAGCTTTCGTATGCTAAGAGTATAAACTGAGCCTGGATCCCTGGATTAGAGCTCAGAATAGATTTTTTTTCCAATATTTTTCTTTTGTTTGCTCATTGGGTTTTCAAGACATGGTTTCTCTGTGTAGTCCCGGCTGTTCTGGAACTCACTCTGTAGACCATGCTGGCCTCAGAGATCCACCTGCCTCTGCCTCCCAAGTGCTGGGATGAAGAGTGTACGCCACCACCTCCTGACTTACTTTTGATTTACGAAGGGGGGTGTTTTGGTGCATGTGTGTCTGTGCATCCTGTGCATGCAGCCCACACAGGGCAGAAGAGGGCCTGGAGGTGACTCCGCTTAGTAGTGAGTCACCATTGAGTCGCTGGGTTTCCAACGCAAGTCCTGTGTGTCTGTGCATCCTGTGCATGCAGCCCCCATAGGGCAGAAGAGGGCCTGGAGGTGACTCCGCTTAGTACTGAGTCACCATTGGGTCGCTGGGTTTCCAACTCAGGTGCTCTAGAAGAGCTACCAGTCCTTTTGATCAGTCCCTCAGGGTAGCTCCTTAGATCTACTGTCTAAGCTAGACCTCAGATAAGATTCTTAGATCTGCTACTTGCTCTGCTCTAAGCCAGCATCTCAGAATGGCCCCTTGTCAGAAATGGTTAGCCCCCCCACCATCTCTGTATCCTGTGTGTGTGTGTGTGTGTGTGTGTGTGTGTGTGTGTGTGTGTGTATGTATATGTGCACATGCCATGGTATGTGTGTGCATGTTAGAGGATGGCTTTCCAGAGTTGGTTTCTTCTACTGTGTGGGCCCCAGAAACTGAATTCTGGTTGTCAAGCTTGGCAACAAGTGTCTTTTACTTTCTAGGCACCTCTCTCTGGCCCTGGTTAGATCTCTCTGTAGGTGCCCAAAGCTACTCTGAAGGAATTCTCACTTGGTGAACTCTTTAGTCCTGAGTCTGAGACAGGATCCCGTGACATTGTCCTTTTCATCTGAAGTTTGCAGATACAGACAACATTCTCACTAACAACCAGACACTGCGGCTTCTCATAGATCGACAGCTGCCGGTGGTGGCCCCGATGCTGGACTCCCAGACCTATTATTCCAACTTTTGGTGTGGAATCACTCCACAGGTGAGACTGGGTGAGGCCTCAGGAGCCCCAAGGTGCTGGGAGGATAGATCCTGAGGCTTAAGGCCTTTGGGCCAGGATAGGCTTGGCCTCAGCCCAAACCATTCTCTCCTTCAGGGCTATTATCGCCGCACAGCTGAATACTTCCCGACTAAGAACCGCCAGCGCCAGGGCTGCTTCCGGGTCCCTATGGTCCACTCTACTTTCCTAGTATCCTTGCAGACCAGAGAAACAGCCCAGCTTGCCTTCTACCCGCCTCATCCCAACTACACTTGGCCTTTTGACGACATCATTGTCTTTGCCTATGCCTGCCAGGCTGCTGGTGAGGACCGGGCCTTCTTCAGCAGGCCTTGGAGACCCCTGGGCCTTTGCACATGCTGATCCCCCTGCTTAGTATGCCAATCTCCACCCCACATTTCATCCTGTCGACTCCTGGTGGTCCTTTGGGTCATTGCCTTTCTTAAATTCACTGCCTAGTGGCTGGCTGTCCCCATTTGGCACTTTCAGGTATTGCTTCCCTGGGGAGATATTTACAGAACACCCACTGTGTGACAACACCCACTGTGTGACAAGCACTGGGGAGATAGTGGTACTCAGGGAATCGCTGCCCTCCTGGAGCCTGTAGTCCAGTTAGTCAGAGGCCCTCACAAACCAGTCATCGCTGACAGGAAGGAAACCTTGATTATAGATGTGCTGGCAGCTTAGGCTAGAGCTGATTTAGTCAGAGAAGAGCTCATGAAGGAAGTGAACTGAGATCTACAGTGTGGGCAGGCAATAATGAAGCAAACAGCAAGAAAAAAGTATTTTCTTTTTTTAGATTTATTTTATTTGGTGTATGAGTGTTTTGCCTGCATGTATATTTGTGTACCACCTTTATGCTTGGTGCCTCCAGGAAATGATGAATCTCCATGTGGGTTCCAGAAATCGAACCTGGTTCCTTTGCAAGGACAGCAAGAGCTCTTAACCACCAAACTAAATCTCCATTCAACAAGAAAAAGTATTCTGAAGCAGAAAGGCCAGCATATGCGAAGACCCCATAATAGGAAGGGGCATAAGAAGGCAGGTGGTGGAGCGCAGTGAGGGTGCACAGGGAGACAGGTCAGAGGATCACAAGATCAGACTGGCATGTGACATCACACTGGTGGAGTGGCTGTGTCCTGCTTCCCTCTCCCTCCCTCTTACTTCTTGGATGCAGGGTCTCTCATAAGCCTATTGGGACCATTAAACCCAACCAGCAGTCCTAGCTGTCCTCACAACCCCAACTGGGTTTACAGGCATGCACACATCTAGGTTTTTTTTTTTTTTCATTCTATTTTTTGTTGTTGTTTTGCATGTGTGTTAGATTCAAACTCAGGTCCACAGTGCTGAACCATCTTCTCAGCCCTGGTGTTGATTTTTATTTAATTTATATCTTTGTGCTGGGTGAAGGTGGGGCACGCCTTTAATCCCAGCATTCTGGAGGCAGAGGCAGGTGAGTCTCTGAGTTTGAGGCCAGCCTGATCTACAGAGTGAGTTCCAGGATAGTCAGGCCTACACAGAGAAACCCTGTCTTGACACATACACATACCCCCGCCCCACAGATTTATATATATTTGTGTGTGTGTGTGTGTGTGTGTGTGTGTGTGTGTGTGTGTGTGTGTATGTGTGTGTGTGTGTGTGTAGTATTGGGAATGGAACCCAGAGTGTACTCCTAGGCTATGCCCCAGTGCTATTTTTCAGTGTATGCCACTCTACTACTGAGCCATGCCCCCAACTTGCCAGTATTCTTTTTAGACAGGGACTCACTATGTAGCCCTGGCTAGCCTGTAACTTATTCTGTAGACCAGGCTGGTGTTGAACTCAGAGATCCACCTGTCACTGCCTCTCCAGGGCTGTGACTAAAGGTGTGCGCCACCACACCTAGCATTATTATTTATTTTTATTTTGTGCACAAATGTTTGTCTACTGATATGTGTGTCTATGCACCACGTGGGCAGTGCCTGAGAAGACCAGAAGAGGATGCTGGATCCCCTGGAACCAGACTTATAGGTGGTTGTGAATTGAACTCAGGTCCTCTGCAAGAGTGACAAGTGCTTTTAGTTGCTGAGCTATCTCTCCTTCACCCCATAATTATTTTTAAGAAGAAAATTACTTAGAAAGGAAATGTTTGGCTGTGAGTGGGATAAATCCAATCCCAAGAGCACAAGGCATAGTGGCACATGCCTTTCACCCTGGCACTTCTGATCTCTGTGAATTCAAGGCCAGTCTGGTCTATATGGGAGTTCCAGGCCAGCCAGGGTTACACAGTGAGACCCTGTCTCAATTCTGCTTCCCTTACCAAAAAAACCAACAACCCCAAGGAAGAACTAAGGATGAAATGGAGGCAATGGTGTGGGACACCCTGCCAGGGAAGGCTGCGGCTGTGGGATTTGGACCCGGACTGAAGCTGAGCTAGGGCTGTGAAGACTATCTGCAGAGGGGAGAACTTTCCAGAGGGTCAGGGAGGGAAGGGCCCTGATCATTTGTCCATGAGGTACTGGTGACATTTGCAGCATGTAGGCAAGTAAGAGGAGACGTGCCCTAGCCACTGTGGCAGAGCCGCGTCTCAGAGAAAACTTGGGTCACTGACAGTGCCTACTAAGAGCCTCGCTCCAGCACTCACACAGCCTCTCTGCAGGGGTCTCAGTGCATGTGTGCAATGACCACCGTTATGGCTACATGAATGTTGGAGTGAAGCCCCATCAGGGGCTAGAGGAAGAGAGGACCAACTTTATCCACCTGATTTTGGAAGCACTAGGTGAGGGCTGGGGTCCCCTGCCTTCCCATAATGCTTCTTTACTAGGCATAAATTTAAGCACATTTGCATGCCAACCTTGGTCTGAACTCATGACAGTGAGCAAGCCCTTTCCTCTGCAGCACCTCAGGGTTCTGATCTGTCCTGCTAGGTGTTCTGCTGGAGCCATAGAGTGAAGCTGGGGCTGGACTCCAGGGGGTCTGTGACCAGGAGTCAGTAGGAACTCATGCCTGGGGGTTGTTTCCTTTTGCAGTGGATGGGCCCCCAATGCTGGCCTCAGCTCATGTATCTCAGCCCCCAAAGAAGCCCAGCAAAATGGGGTTTGATGAAGTAAGTCTCCAACCTACAGAACTGGGGTGGGGTGGATAAGCATCCCCTCTTTGGGCTCATGTCTACTCCCTCCAGGTCTTTGTCATCAGCCTGGCCCGAAGACCGCAGCGCCGGGCTCGAATGCTGAGCTCTCTCTGGGAGATGGAGATCTCTGCCCGGGTGGTAGATGCTGTGGACGGCAGGTGAGGCTCCCAGGGATGTGGCTTGGGGACCGTGATACCCATCTTGAGGTCTCAGGAGTGGATAAGCAGGCCAGTTGAATTAGCTTTCCATAAGGATCCAGGAGGTAGCCACACAGGGCCTGAGTCCTGCCAGAGCAGGCCAACGGGACAAGATGTTCTCGCTCAGCCCGCCCGAGGGAGAGGGTGCAGTGCAGAGGCCCCAGGGCCTGGGTTGAGGACTATCACACGCAGCTGTGTAAACTCCGGGAAGCTGTCCCATCTCTCAGTCTCACTTCAACTTGATACATAAGCATGCTTGATTCTTATGGTCCCTGAGACTCCAGTGAGAAGTTGACCAGGTCCAACACCTGACTAAGGGGTAGGTAGCCTCAGGAATGTTCTCCACGATAGAGTTAGGTCTCTGAGGGGCTGGAGTGTGGAGCATGGATGAAGTCCAACCGCTGCCAGGGTCACATGTCCCAGATGCCAGCAGCTGTTTGCTTCAAACCCTAGGTCCTTTCTGTTCACATACATACAACTTTATATATATTTTGTTCAATCGAGAGGTAGGTAAATAGATAGATCTCCTCCTTTAAACTAGGCTCCTGTGTGATTCTCGCCAGCATAGACAGGGGAGGCCCCTCTGGCTGGAGGCTCTGGTTGGTGCTAACATGTTACCCATGTATGCTTGTGTCTCATAGGACACTCAACAGTAGTATCCTCAAACACCTCGGGGTGGACCTGCTCCCGGGCTATGAAGACCCTTACTCAGGCCGCACACTGACCAAGGGTGAGGTGGGCTGCTTCCTCAGCCACTACTCCATCTGGGAAGAGGTGAGGATGCCTGCCCTCTGGACCACGCCCTTCAGGGCCGGCTGAGAGGCTGCTTGTCTTAGTGTGCAAGACCAGTTGGTTGCCTGGCATGCAAGGGATTGCATGAGTGAGCAATGAGTGTGTCCACCAGGAAGGTCCTTTGAACCCTCATGGTCAACACTCCCTGGCACCACTGAGTGGTGGTGATGTTTGTCCCACTGTCCCTATTCCCTAGAGGGGATCCTTCCCAGGTAACACAGGGGACAAGGAAACTGTGTCTGTCTCATTCTTGTAAGAGAGAGCTCCCATGGGTAGGGAGATGGCCCAGTGGGGAAGCGCGAAGACCTGGATACGGAATTAAGTGCCCACCAAAAGCTGTGTACAGTGGGTCACATCTGTAACCCCAGTGTTGGGGAACAGATCCTGTGTGTTTGCCTGGCAAGCCAGTCAAGATGAAATGAAAGGCCAGGCGGTGGTAGCGCACGCCTTTAGTCCCAGCCATTGGGAGGCAGAGGCAGGCAGATTTCTGAGTTTGAGGCCAGCCTGGTCTACAGAGTGAGTTTCAGGACAGCCAGGGCTATACAGAGAAACCCTGTCTCAAAAAATAAAAAAAAAAAAACCAAACAAACAAACAAACAAAAAAGATGAAATGAAAAGTCACAGGTCAGTGAGTGGCCCTGCCTCAGAAATAAGGTGTGAGACCCCTCTGAAGCTCACACAGTGTGCCTTCCTTCTTCCTGAAAACCACATTCTCTTAACCGTCATGCTTAAACTATTTTTCAGAAGAGTGATTTATTTTTAGTTTATATGTATGGGTGTTTAGCCTGCATGTCTGTCTGTTCACCACATGTATAAAGTGCCCTTGGAGGGTGTTGGATGTCCTGGACCTGGAGTTACACATGGTAGTGAGCTGTAGTGTGGGTCCTGGGAATTAAACCTTCATCCTCTGTAAGAGCATCAAGTGCTTTTAACCACTGAGCTAGCCCTCCAGGTCCTTAAAAATATATTTTAAAATATATTTAGTAAACCCCAACTCTGCTTTATTGAGGGGGAAAAAGAGTGAGACAGGCCTGGTGACTCAGACATTTAATCCCAGTGTTCAGGAGGCAGAGGCAGGTGGATTTTTGTGAGTTCGAGGCCAGTCTGATCTATCGATTGAGTTTGGAACAGCCAGGGCTACACAGAGAAACCCTGTCCACAAAAATAAAACAAAGCAAAAGAAGGTGTTGAGCAGTAGAGAAAGAGATACCAACATTGACCTCTGGCCTCCAGATGTAAGTGTACATACACACGTAAAAGGAAGGGGGCATCACGGGGTTCTAGAGGCTGACACAGACCACAGAGGGGCCCAAGGCTGCACTTTGTCACGGAGGTGGAGGTGTTCTGACATATGTCCTAGTTTGCTCGTGCCTGGGGTCAGATGGGCAGTGAACCTTCCAGACAGAAGAAGATGGGTATGTCAGGAGTGGAAAGCTGGAGGCCCTGGGGCACTCAGCCTCAGTCCCTGGCTAGGGCACTGGGTGCCCGAGGGTGCCCCCCCTTCAGGAGACAGAACTTTTCCTTTCTCCCACCTCCATGGAGTGTGTGCGCATGTGCGATCTTTTTGCTAGTTACCATCTGTGAACAGACTGAGCGGATGACTCAGCTGGCCTTTTACCAGCTGATTTCACATTCTTTCCACATTTTCTTCCATAGTTACGAAGAGTAGTTTTCCTTCATAATTTTCGGGGTAACTTTGTGCAGTCTCTCACACCCCCTACTGAACCTGACTTCAGATGACAGAGCAACATCCTATGCTTCAATCTCTGAGGCTGAGCAATTACACTGGCCCTGAGAGAGCATTAGTATTCAGTGACTGTAGCAAAAGTCATGACTGCCACCAGGATTCGATCAGCTAGACTGTGATGTGACAGCTCAAGGGCCTTGAATGCCAGAGCAAGATGGATTTCATTTCCTAGGCAGCAGGAGCCCCAGCATGCTTTGGGAGGTACATGATACGATCAGGATTTGGTATGTGTCTTGCAGCCAAGAAAAGTCTGCTGGCCTGGCTCTAGGCAGGTAGGACAAAGACAGAGCAAATCTGCAAAGTCCTTTCCCCTGTCATGTGTGCTGCAGGTGGTTGCCAGGGGCCTGGCCCGGGTTGTGGTGTTTGAGGATGACGTTCGCTTTAAGGACAACTTCCGGAGGCGGCTGGAACTACTGATGGAGGATGTGCTGACTGAGAAGCTGTCATGGGACTTGATGTAGGCAGGCTGCCTCTCAGGGCAGGGCGAGGCAGATGGCACATGCCTCTGGGGTCTGCTTTCTTATGTTGGGATCCTATTGAGCCCTTCCTGCAGAGTCTGACTTTATCCTTTCTGGGAAAGGGCCAGGAGACCCCCGCCTCTGTAGGGACTCCTGACACTTTTGCTGTATTGTCATTTGCAGCTACCTTGGCCGGAAGCAGGTGAATCCTGAGGAGGAAGTGGCTGTGGAGGGGCTGCCTGGTCTTGTGGTAGCCGGGTACTCCTACTGGACACTCGCGTACACCTTGAGCCTGGCAGGTGCTCGAAAACTGTTAGCGTCCCAGCCTCTGCACCGTATGCTACCTGTGGATGAGTTCCTGCCTATCATGTTCGATCGCCACCCAAAGTGAGACGTGGGTCGGGTAGGGCAGGGTCACCCTAGTACAAAACCCCTTAGTGGGCAGCTACTGAGAAGGAGATGCTCAACATTCACCCCCATGGTCTAGGTCACCTAGGAGTTGCTCAGGTGCCAGATTTGGCTAGATGTGAATTGAACACTGTGCTATTCATGTCCATGTGGGTTTTATTTTTAGATTTATTTTTAATTTTTAATTATGAGTATCTGTGTGTGTGTGTGTGTATTTGCATGTGAGTGCAGGTGTCTGAAGAGGCCAGAAGAGGGCATCAGATCCCCTTAGAGCTGGAGTTACAAGCTGTAGAGAGTCCCGTGGTGTGGGTCCAGGAACCCTGCAAAAGCAGTGGCTGCTCCTAAAGGCCGAGGCATCTCCTCAGCTCTTGTCCATGAGGTTTTCAATCCCATGACTTCCCTGTACTGAGCTTCAGTGTCCTCATCATGGGATATTAAAAATGCCACTTCTCAAGTAGCTATGAGGACTAGTGAGCAGGTCAGGGGCACTGCAGACAGTCAAGGCCCCAGCTCTGGGTTGGAGTCAGGGAAAAGCTGTGTGAGTCCACTTAAGATTTCTTCTCTCGCTGGGCAGTGGTGGCTCACGCCTTTAACCCCAGCACTGGGGAGGCAGAGGCAGGAAGATTTCTGAGTTGGAGGCCAGCCTGGTCTACAGAGTGAGTTCCAGGACAGCCAGCCAGGGGTATACAGAGAAACTCTGTCAAAAAAAAAAAAAAGATGTTTTCTTTCACTACACAGTTACCTGTACAAAGCTCACTTCTGGCCTCGAGACCTCCACGCCTTCTCAGCGAGGCCTCTGCTTGTCTCCCCCACCCACTATGCGGGAGATGCCGAGTGGCTCAGTGACACAGAGACATCCTCCCCCTGGGATGACGACAGTGGTCGCCTCATTAGCTGGACTGGCTCTCAAAAGACCCTTCGTGGCCCCTACCTGCACCTGGCTGGCAGCAGTGGACACAGCCTCCACCCTCACCCCAGGGATGAACTGTAGGCAGGGCTGGACCAGAAGAGGACCAGTCCATGGCCCAGGCTTCCCTTCTCAGCCCCCTTCTCCTCCTCCTGCTTTTCCCCCATCCCCAGCCCACCTCTTCTCTCTTTCTCTCTGATTTCTCTAATTTTGTCTCCGTCCTGCCTTTGTGTCTGTTTGTCTCTCTCCATAGCTGTTGAGATCTCTGTGTCTGACTTTCCTTTTCTCTCTCTTGCCCGATTGGCCCCTAGCCCATGAGGTCCAAGTGGGAACTTCAAAGGAACAACAAGAGTGGAGAGGAAGAGTTGACAGAGCCAGCAGAAACCTCACTGCTATTTTGGGCTCAGCCAGTCTTCAGTCCCCTGGACTCATTCCAGGGTGGGAGAACCACTCAGAGACAGAGTACATTCCTGAAGGTCACAGAGTGAGGAGACTAAGACCCCAAGACTCTTGACTCTGTGTGCAAATTTAGAGCCCAGTGGGCTCAGGGACAGGG
>JADRCD010188742.1:0-11373 GCA_019843815.1 Montemys delectorum | reverse complement strand
AAAAAAAAAAAAAAAAAAGCCTAGGACCAGAAGAGTTTAGTGCAGAGTTCTATCAGATCTTCAAAGAAGACCTAATAACAGTACTCCTCAAATTTATTCAACAAAATAGAAACAAAGGGTACTCTACCCAATTTGTTCTATGAAGCCAAATTACCTCTGATAACCTACACCACATAAAGACCCAACAAAGAAAGAGAACTTCAGACCAATTTTCCTTATGAATATTGATGCAAAAATACTCAATAAAATTCTCACAAAACGAATCCAAGAACACATTAAAATGATCATTCATCATGATCAAGTAGGCTTCATTCCAGGGATGGTTCAATATAAGGAAGTCCATCAACTTAATCCACTATATAAACAAATTCAAAGAAAAAAAAAGATATCATCATTTCATTAGATGCTTAGAAAGCATTTGATAAAATCCAACACCTCTTCATGATAAAAGTCTTGGAAATAGCAGGAATTCAAGGCCCATACCTAAACATACTAAAAGCAATCTACAACAAACTAGTAGCCAACATCAAACTAAATGGAGAGAAACTTGAAGCCGTTCCACTAAAATCAGGGATTAGGCAAGGCTGCCCACTCTCTCTCTCTGCTTACTCAATATTGTACTTGAATTCCTACCCTGAGCAATTAGACAACAAAAGGAGGTCAAAGGGATACAAATTGGAAAGGAAGAAGTCAAACTATCATTATTTGCAGATGATAGGATAGTATACTAAAGTGATCCCAAAAAATCCATCAGAGAACTCCTAAACCTGATAAATTACTTCAGTAAAGTGGCTGGATATAAAATTAACTCAAAGAAATCAGTGGCCTTCCTCTACTCAAAGGATTAACAGGCTGAGAAGGAAATTAGGGAAATAACACCCTTCACAATAGTCACAAATAATATAAAATATCATGGTGTGACTCCAACTAAGCAACAGGATGTGGAGAAAGAAGAATACTCCTCCATTGCTGGTGGGATTTCCAGCTGGTACAACCACTCTGGAAATCAGTCTGGAGGATCTTCAGAAAATTGGGCATAGTACTACCTGAGGACCCAGCTATACCACTCCTGGGCATATACCCAGAAGATGCTACAACATGTAATAAGAACACATGTTCCACTATGCTCATAGTAGCCTTATTTATAATATCCAGAAGCTGAAAAATGCAGATGTCCCTCAACAAATGAATGGATACAGAAAGTGTGGTACATTTACACAATGGAGTACTACTCAGCAATAAACGACTTCATGAAATTCTTAGGCAAATGGATGGAACTAGAAAATATCATCCTAGTGAGGTCCCAATCACAAAAGAACATACATGGTATGCACTCACTGATAAGTGGATATTAGCCCAGAAGCTTGGAAAACCCAAGATAAAATTCACAGACCACACGAAATTCAAGAACAAGGAAGACCAAAGTGTGGATACTTTGGTCCCTCTTAGAAGGGGGAACAAAGTACCCATGGAAGGAGTTACAGAGACAAAGAGTAGAGAAGAGACTGAAGGAATGGCCATCCAGAGACTGCCTCACATGGGGATCCATCCCATATACAGTCACCAAACCCAGACACTATTGTAGATACCAACAAGTGCTTGCTGACAGAAACCTGATATAGCTGTCACTTGAGAGGCTGTACCAGTGCCTGACAAACACAGAGGTGGATTCTCTCACTCAACCATTGAACTGAGCATAGGGTTCCCAACGGAGGAGCTAAAGAAAGGACCTAAGGAGCTGAAGGGGTTTGCAGCTCCATAGAAGGAACAACAATATGAACCAACCAGTACCCCCAGAGCTCCCAGGGACTACACCACCAACCGAAGAGTACGAATGGAGGGATCCATTGTTCCAGCTTTATACGTAGCAGAGGATGACCTTATCAGTCATCAATGGGAGGAGAGGCCCTTGGTCCTGAGAAGGCTGGATGCCCCAGTGTAGGGGAAATTTCAGTACCAGGAAGTGGGAGTGGGGGGAGGGTTGGTAAGCAGGGGGAGGGGGAAGTGGATAGGGGGTTTTTGGAGGGGAATCCAGGAAAGGGGATAATATTTGCAATGTAAGTAAAGAAAATATCTAATAAATAAAAAAGAAAGAAAACAAAATAACTCTTAAATGACTGTTTGCTATTATCAGTATGGCTGTCCGTTTAAAAAGTGTACGATGTACTGTAACTTTTACTACCTTGGCACCTGAACTGTGGAATAGGTTCACTCTGACAACATTGTGTCAAATTACCTTTTTAGGAGCTCTATTTTAAAGGATTTCCAAAGCCCCTGTTTGTTTTCCTTACAAAATTTGTGCCACAGCATTCTTGGACAGAAATTCACAGTCTCTACAAGTCAAACATAAGATCTTCCCATGTTTCCCACGCTAGTCAATGACAAAGAAGATAAGCAAAGTAGCATCTGGTATCTTAGGATCACCATCTCTCCCTCAACCTAAAGTCAGATAGATATGCATGAGACTCATGGAAATCCAATGTGCCCCAAAGAAGAAAGCTAAAATAAAATTTTAATGGGGATTACATTATTAAAATATTTTTTAAATTAATATTTCAGTGCCTCAGTGTGCTCTGAAGTCTTAACTCATTTCCACAAGAGTGTAGTGGGAAGTGTAAATATGCTAAAGAGCAATTGAAAGAGTTGCAATGTCTCTAACATGTCAATTCCTGGCTTTCCTCAAGAGTAGAACCACCCTGTGACATGAGTTTGTGGCATGTCCAGACAACAGAATCTATTAAACATCCTGAACAGTTATGTGAACACTCCAAGTCTTGTGTGATTAATCATTCTCTTACACTGACCCGCACTTTGTCAAGTGACTGAGAACAGGATAAACTTGGAAACAGTATAAAGATTCTCTTTCCACTGAAAGCATATTCACTATGAGATTATGAGGAGAATCTTAATTTTTTCCTCAAAATTAATTTTGATATTTTACTATTTGTAAGTCAAATCCCACCTAATATGTCATCCTCAAAGGTGGTTATTTTCATTTACTAGTTTCTTAAGCTTGATTGCAGAATACTGACAGATTTTTATGCTTAGTGCATAGGATGAACATTTTCTTTAGTAATATGAAACCTGTCTG
This sequence comes from Montemys delectorum, assembly GCA_019843815.1. Taxonomy (NCBI): domain Eukaryota; kingdom Metazoa; phylum Chordata; class Mammalia; order Rodentia; family Muridae; genus Montemys; species Montemys delectorum. The sequence continues at coordinate 8,282 of JADRCD010188742.1, read as the reverse complement.
CCATATACTGGGATACTCTATCCAATGTGAAAAGTGCTATCGTCCAACAGAAGGTCACCTGAATTGATTGGCTGTGGCTGGTGATAATTTCAACATGAGCCAAATTAACTCATGATTCTCTTTATTTTTTGGAGCATAGTGTCTGTGAGATGATTGCACTAGCTGTAAGGACCAGTTTGAGTACTTGTAGCACAGACAAGATTATAGCAGAAGGCTAATGGAATTATTAGGGACATAATTCTAAAATTTCTTGTTGCTAATCCAGTGGACTTTATCTTATCTCAGGATGTGGAGGTCTGTGACACTACTTTAATTACTAGCTTAATGTACCAGCTTTGGTTTCTGAAAAAGGTGAAGCCATCTATGTAAGTTTATGCCCTAAGATCCTGGCCCAAGCTTCCATAGCCTCATCTCTGGTAGTTAAAGAGATAGAGGAGATTTATGATTACAATGAATAAAAAGCAACCAAATAGACAGGAATAGAAAAAGGTTGCTAGAGAAGTGTTCTGATTCTCTAAAATAGAGTTTGAAATGCAACCTAGAAAATCCAAGTCTCTTGATTGTTCTTGTTAATGTTGAGCTGAAGTTGAACGGTGATAAAGATGTTGCTGAAGTCAGACTTCATGTAGTTGGTAATTAACAGGCAACTGTTGATATTGTGTGTAAGATTTCCTATGACAACTCAGAGTGCTTCATCACTCTGAAGAGTTTGTTCAAATTTCCTACTGTAGCTGTCACTCACTATTTTGCTGATCAGGACATGTTCTGTGCCTACAGAGATCTCAAGAGGTTAAGGATGGCCTATGGAGTTTATACTTGGTGCAATGTGAGTGCCTTACCAGCAGCTGTGTTGAGACACCACCACAAATTTAAAAGGTATATATTAGATGCAAGAGGTACAATTTCTCACTTGAAACAAAATCCATGGAAGCACTGTCCATTTGGGACAGTTGGTAATGTTCTTATCTCCCTTGATTGTATAATTTTTATTATGAAGAAGTGTTAATAATTTGCTCTCTCCTAACTGGACACTGTTTGGCTTTTGTGATACTGTGGATTGGATGTAGAGCCTCATTCATTGGAGGCAAGCGTTCTGACACCTGAACTATACTTTCTAATCTTCATGATTATTTAAATAAAATCAGAAAAAAGTGTGAATCTGGTCATAGACTATCTCCCTCTCATTTTCAAAACTTCATTGTTTTCAGGGTAAACCAACACATATTTTCAAACAAGGCCATATATTAGAAAGCATTTACATATCTCATTCATCTTCTATTGTATGATCCTCAGCAAGTGACACAAACTCACCAGCTTAACTGGTGATTTTTTTTCTCCAGATTTCTTATGTCTTGTCACTACAATTCTTTTCTTTATCCTTTATTATTTACTTAAATTCTCTCTATTCCCCATATTAAAATTCAAGGACACTAGAAAGATGTTTATCTCCCTTATAAAATAAACTATATACTTCTTCCAGTTTATTGCCTTTGTTAAATTATTATTATTAATTATTATTATTTTGTCAGTGTGATGACTAATCTTGATTGTCGACTATATCTAGGAACAACTGAAAGCTAAATTGTTAGGCATGCCTTGGAGGGATTTTCTTTACTGTGTCTTTTGTGACCAGAAGTCTCACCATAAATCTGTGACACACTTTTTGAGTGGCAATTCACATTATAAGACATGGACAAAGGAAACTTTTGCTTATTGCCTGCTTGCCTCATTCTCACTGACCAATTCATCTATCCTGTTTCTCAGGAAATCCTTCCCTGGTTTGAGAGACTACATATTCAGAATACCAATACCCGAAGACTGGGCTTTCCAGGAATTATCTGAGACCCCAGAACTAAGTGGGGCTGCTGTTCTCCTAAACTGAGCAGCTATGATATTCTAGGTCTTTGTCTTAGAGACAGTTGAACTAGATGGATCACAGCCTATAAGTCACTCTAATAACTAGTCCCACCTGCCCATTTTTTTCTTTTTTCCGTTCTTTTTTTTTTTTTTTTTGTGAGACAGGGATTCTTTGTATAGTCTTGACAGTCCTGGAACTAGCTGTATAGACAAGGTTGACCTCAAGCCCACAGAAGTTCACCTGCCTCTGCTTCTTGAGTGATGGGATTAGAGGTGTGCACCATCACCACCCAGCAATAACATCCCCCCTTTAATTCAGTTCCTTTAAAGAACCCTCCTCAATACAGCCAAATTTATATATATATATATATATCAATACAGTCAATTTATATATATACATATATATACACATATATGTATATCTATATCTATATCTGTGTTTGTGTGTGTGTGTGTGTGTGTGTGTGTGTGTGTGTGTATGTGTGTGTATGTGTAAAATAGAGATAGGGTATTACTCTGTAGCCCCACTTCAAACTCTGTAGAGTTACTCACAATTGCATCCAAAATTATGAGATTAAGTCATGTGCTTCCATTGTATAAGTTTAATATATATTAATTAAAATAAAATTATTTCACCAAATGGTGATGGTACATGCCTTTAATCCCAGCAGGCAGGAGACAGAGGCAAGTAGATTTCTGAGTTTGAGGCCAGTCTGATCTACAGAGTGAGTTTCAAATTAGCCAGGGATATACAGGGAGATCCTGTCTTAAAAAAAAAAAAAAAAAAAGAAGAACTAAACAAACAAAACTACTTCATTTTCTCCCTCTCTCCAAACCTTCCCATACAATCCCCAACTATCAAATTAATGACCCCTTCTACTTTGATTAGAAACACACACACACACACACACACACACACACACACACACACACACTTGAATCAGTTTTTGTTGTTTATATGCATATAATTTCAGGGATACCAATAGTTAGTTAGGAGGCTCATCTCTGGTAAATGCTAATTCTTTCCCCAAAGTTGTTAGTTGCCTATAGTTTTTTTGTCATGGAGTAGGAACCGTTGAAACTTTCCTCCTCCTTTGAAGTAGATATGTCCATTGATATTGTCATTGTTTAAATCTCATTTAAGCATCATTGCTCTTGATATATCATGGGTGTAGTTTCCTTAGCATTTTTTTTTAACTTTTATTGCATTATGATGAGAAAAGTTACATGATTTCAATTTATCTGAATTTATTAACATTTAAAAATATATTTTAAGTAACTAGAATTAAATCACATTCTTATTTTCCTTTTGTACCCCAACTACTCCCAGAATACCCCCTTCAATACCTGCAATATCTTTTTTTGTCATATTCTTTAAATTTTATAAAATATTATAACAATAAAAATCAGTATTATAAAAGTTGTTTGATATAAAACAACAATCAATTTAACAGTCTTATATAGATGCTTGTCTATAGCAATACTGAAAATACATATATTTTTCTCAACATAAATTTTAAATAACTCCAAACATATTAACTGTATATTTCAAAATAATACATTACTACTAGTACTTTCTTAAATGAACATAAATGTATAAAGTCTTTTTGTTTGTTGTTTGTTTCGTATTTAGTAGAGCTTAAAATCTTGGCTCTTACAGTGGTACAAGCCCAAAATAAGAACAATTTTTAGACATTGGATTTCATTGTAATAAGGCTGTACTTGAATGACCCTCACATCACCAAAGGATTTTACCTCCATCATAGCTAAGCTGAGAGTTGACAGTTCTGCTGCACCAAGAAATGAATTGTAGGCATGATTTTTGGATACAGACTTCCTGTTATGGTCAAAACTATTTGACTTGAGTGAGTGACTTTATTCTCAGGCCACAGAGAACAGGTTACATTCATTTAAGAAACGGTGAGTGTATTAAGATGGTCTATCCATAAAATCATTCACCAACTGTTTCAATAAACAATGGTTCTGCGTGGAGGGTGGCACAGACATTCCGTGAGGGTAAGAACCTAGTTTATTGGCTGTGATAACTTTGAAAAGCATTCATCTCAGAGAAAGAGTAACTTATAAAGTCCTCTTCTTGAAACTTGATACAATAGTTACAAACGTCAAGCAAAGCATTCAGTCTCACTCTTTGTTGTTCTCTTACAAGCCACCTCTCAATTTAATTGTCTACATTTCTCTTGGCTGTAAAAATACTTTTGAAATATGTAAGCTGTCCTGAAAACCATAGTATAGGGTAAAAATATCAAATAAACAATATTACTAATAGAGAGGCTAAGATAGGAGAAGCAAGATTTCAAGACCATTATGTTGTACACAGCAAGATACTGTCACATACAAACAAGCTAAAAGTGTATATGGATTGTACAATATTGGACCTATTTCTCCAATTACTAAATTAGAGAGACCATTGGATGACAGTCAACAAATTTCTAATTCCTCACATTTTTGGATTTCAATCGATTAGGATATGTTGGTAATATTAATTTTCATATTTAGATATTAAGAAAAAGTAGTTGTTACTTCCTGTTGTTTTTGTTGTAAGAGGTGGAATTAGGTTTTTGTAGATTTGTTGAAAGATTACCTTCTTGCTTCTTCTAGGGTATAGTTTTGATCCTTATGTTGATGTTTTTCATCTATTATCCTTTGTAGGGCTGGATTTGTAGAAAGATATTGTGTAAATTTTGTTTTGTCGTGGAATATCTTGTTTTCTCCATCTATGGTAATTGAGAGTTTTGCTGGATATAGTAGGTTGGGCTGGCATTTGTGTTCTTGTAGGGTCTGTATGACATCTGCCCAGGATCTTCTAGCTTTCATAGTCTCTGGTGAGAAGTCTGGTGTAGTTCTGATAGGCCTGCCTTTATGTTACCTGACCTTTTCCCCTTACTACTTTTAAAATTCTGTCTTTGTTTAGTGTGTTTTGTGTTTTGATTATTATGTGACAGGAGGAATTTCTTTTCTGGTCCAGTCTATTTAGAGTTCTGTAGGCTTCTTGCGTGTTTGTGGGCATCTCTTTCTTTAGGTTAGGGAAGTTTTCGTCTATAATTTTGTTGGAGATATTTACTGGCCCATTACCTTGGGAATCTTCACTCTCTTCTATACCTATTATCCTTAGGTTTGGTCACCTCATTGCATCCTGGATTTCCTGGATGTTCGGGATTAGGAGTTTTTTGCTTTTTGCATTTTCTTTGACTGTTATGTCAATGTTTTCTATGGTGTCTTCTGCCCCTGAGATTCTCTCTTCTATCTCTTATATTCTGTTTGTGATGCTTGCATCTATGACTCCTGATTTCTTTCCTAGGGTTTCTATCTCCAAGATTGTCTCTCTTTCTGATTTCTTTATTGTTTCTATTTCCATTTCTAGATTCTGGATGCTTTTGTTCACTTCCTTCACCTGTTTGATTGTGTTTCCTGTAGTTCTTTAAGGGATTTTTGTGTTTCCTCTTGAAGGGCTTCTAGCTGTTTACCTGTGTTCTCCTGTATTTCTTTGAGGGTGCTATTTATGTCTTTCTTAAAGTCTTGTATCATCATCATGAGAAGTGATTTTATATCTGAATCTTGCTTTTCCAGTGTGATGGTGTGTCCAGGACTTGCTATGGTGGGAGAATTGGGTTCTGGTGATGCCATGTAACCTTGGTTTGTGTTGCTTATGTTCTTATGCTTGCCTCCCCCCACCCCACCAGCAACATCTGGTTATCTCTAGTGCTAAATATGACTGGAGCCTGTTCTTCTTGTGATCCTGGTTGTGTCAGAATTCCTCAGAGTCAAGCTGTCTCTGTGATCCTGTGATTCTGGGATCCTGTCATCCTGGGCTTGTTAGAGCACCTGGGAGTGCAGCAGCTTCCTCTGGGTGTTGTGAGACTGGCTGTAGAGCTTGTGCCCAAGGTGTGCTCAGGGCACCAGCCCAGAGAGACTGGAGGGAAGAAACTAGAGCCACTGGGCTGGTGTAGTTCCTGTGTGCCAGGTCCTGCTGCTCCCAGTTACTCCTGGTGTTGGGACATATGTTATGCCCTCCTCACCTCTGATCCTTGGCATGTTAGAGTGTCTGGGAGTGGAGATTCCTCTTGGTGTTGTGGGACTGGCTGCACAGCTTGTTCCCAAGGTCTTCTCAGGGCACCTGCCAGCCCAGACAGACCGGAAGGAAACTGAGCCACTGGGCTGGTGGAGTTCCTGTGTTCCTGTTCCCACTGCTTCCAGTTATTCCTGATGTTGGGACAGATGTTGGGTCTTCCTCACCTCTGATGTGTTAGAGTGCCTGGGAGTAGAGCTTCCTCTGGGTGATATAGGACTGGCTACAGAGCTTGTGCCCAAGGTCTGCTCAGCCCAGCCACATCTTATTCTGAAGGAAGCCAGGAGCAGACTACATTCCTTAGCATTTTTAAAAGACATAATCTCCCAGCAGTCTTTCTGGTCCTCTGGAAGTAAAATATTAATTTTTTTAAAAAAATTGTGCTTTTATATATTAGATTTATTTAAAATTTTATTTTAATCAATTCATTAAAAATATAGAAACTATTTCAAAGTGGTACATTATTTTGATGCATATATAAGTTGTGTTTTGTGTAATTAATCTTAGAATTTATCTCTCCAAGCATTTATTATTCATTTGTCCTAAAAACTTTAATTTTTTCTAAATATTTTACATTTTTAATAATTTTGAGATTATAATTAGAATACAACATCTCTTCCTTCCCTTTCCTCCCCCGAAGCCCTCATATATATTCCTCCCAGCTCTCTTTTAAACTCATGGCCTATCATTTTCATTACTTGTCATTACATGAGTATAGGATATGCATATATAGTCCTAAATACAGCCTGCTTGGCCTGTAAACTGTTATATATATATACTCTCAGAGCTGACTATTTGGTATTAGATAAATAAGTGATGTGCTACCACTGCTACCACTTCTCCACCTCTCAGGATTTCTTATTTGCCTGCAGATTTTGTGTATGGTCGAGAGCTCATGAAGCTTCCTTTTTCATGTTGGCAGATGTTTTGGCTTGCTTATTTATTTATTTATAGAACATTTGTGTATGAAAGCAGGTACAGACTACAATGGTACATATAAGAGGTCAGAATATAACTTTTGGCAGTCACTTCTCTGCTGCCAAATTGGAGGATCTTTGTACTGAACTTAATTATCAAGCCTGTGCACACATGCTTTTATCTACTGAAGCATCTCCCTGACCTGATATTTAGTTCTTCCTTTGCAACTAAACGATGAACAAGACTTATTTTACTTTCTAAAGAAAGAATTGATGTGCAAAGTAGTGCTTGGCTAACTATACACTGGTCATGGATCCAGTTAAAATTTTGGTCTTATGAGTCTAATGTTGATACTAATTACACAGGAGCAGTGTTGAGTCATCAAGTAAAAATGCAAATTTCTTCTATCTACCCATGAAGTATTAGAAAAGAAATGTGAAAAAAAAATCACTTTAGCATTTTCTGAGGATCATTCTGAGTCAATTCAAGGCCAAGTGCCAATTAAAATTATTATTAAGTTTTTGTAAAATTAATCCAAAATTTGAGTTAGCCATCATTTCTGTCAGAGAGCTGACTATAAACTCTGAGTCAAAGTGGTCAAGATCCAAAACCAGAACATCCATTGTTCAAGGTTTTGTGGGTAGGAAAAGAGAATACTTCACCGGATATCTTAAAATGGCTTTCAGCCTTGGGCCACAACATCCTTCTATGTAGAATAGTTGAGGTTGACTCCTTTGAACTAAAACATACTCAATCCCCCTGAGATTTTCTTAATTTTTGGTAAAATTAATAGGTTTATTACAATGATCAGGTAGAATTTATATCATAAATTATCCCAAAGGAAACTCTAAACTGATTTTAATTGGTTCATAACCTGAAAAATTAAGATCCAAATTACTTCAGAAAGAGAAGACAAGATTTCTATTCCAAGAAATGCTATCAATGATATAACTCCAGATACCTAGGTTTCCTTGCAAAACCACAAATATAAGTCGCAAGATAATAAGTCTCTGGCAAAAATTAGTACATCCATAATTATTTTCTCCCTTAAATGTGATTTTTTCTAATCACTTCTTTTTAAAAAAAAAAATAGGTATTTTCTTTATTTACATGTAAATTTCTCCTTTCCCAGTTTCCCCTCTAAAAAACAAACAAACAAACAAACAAACAAAACCAACAAGAACAAACTCCTGTTGCCTCCCCCATCCCCATGCCTGCCACCCCACTCTCTCCCACTTATTGGCCCTGGCATTCCCCTACAATGGGGCAGAGAACCTTCACAGGGCCGAGGACCGCTCCTCCTATTGATGATCAGCTTTGCAATCCTCTACTATACACATGCTGCCAAAACAATCAGTCCCCCCATGTATAGACCTTGGTTGGCAGTTGGGTCCCTGGGAGCTCTGAGGGTACTAGTTAG
>JADRCD010188741.1:0-21020 GCA_019843815.1 Montemys delectorum | reverse complement strand
AAAAAAAGAGGGCCTGGAAGCAACTACCTGCATTCTACATCCATCCTTAATTGTCCTGATTTTCACCAGCCAACTTGATAGGGAGCATCCAGAGATGATGATTCTTCTCTAACCAACCTCAGACTCACCAAGTCTCAGTGCATCTAACACACAAGTACAGAGTGGGGGGGGGGGGGGGTATGCTCCCAAGCTGTCTCTGAAGCATATCATCACCCAGAAACCACTGGGGGCAGTTACAGGCACCCTGTGGAAGTGGACCCCACTCTTTCACTCAGCTAAGGTTTGCCCTGCACCCATGGTATGCAAGGCTCTGTTCTTGGGACAAGAGGTAAAGGAAGGAAGGAAGGCTAGCATGCTAGGGGAGCAGGCCATGATGACAGAACAGTCTGTCTGTCCATCACAAAAGTGTACACCATAGAATAAAGCAAGGGGACTATGGAGACCGGGCATGGCTTTAACAGGCAGCTACTTGCTGAGCATTAACCATGCGCTCATTCTTGTCTACTGGTTTGCTCATCTGTCCACTGGTCCAAACACTGGAGCAGAGGAACTAACAGACGAAACTCCAGCTTCCATATCATGGAGGAGAAGATAACCAGGCTCATGTGTTCTATAAAGAGAGAGGGAAGATACAGATAAATAGACAGAGAACACAAGGAGAGGTCTGGGGGAAATTGTAATAGAATGGAGTCAGGAAGTGATCCCTTGGTCACATGACAGTGGAACAGAGACATCGGGGGAGTCAGAGAGCAGGCCCTGGGGGTACCTGGGAACACAGTGCTCCACACAAGCAGCAGTGAGGACAAAAACTCCTTCAGCAGTTTCAAGAGCAGGGTATCCAGAGCTTCAGGAAAAAGTGACAGGAGTACAGCCAGAAAGGTCACCCAGGGGCTAAGGAGATGACAAGCGAGTAAGTTGTAAAGACTGCAGCTCTGATCCCCAGCACCCACATGAATCCTGGGTGAGTGTGAGGTCCTCCTGCAAGCCCAACACTTGGAAGGCAGAGATGGGGGCTTGGGGGGATTCCCATGACAAGTTAGCTAGTTAAACTAGCCAAGCTGGTACGCTCTGCGTCCAAGTGAGAGGGCCGCCTCAACATGTAAGGTGAAGTGAGCTGGAGGAAGACATTGATCTCAGCCTTCCACACACCCGTGCACACATGCTGGCAAATACACGTATGCACCAACACACCATGTGAACACACACACACACACACACACACACACACCCCTATGTAGAAAAATAAAAAGAAAGGGCACCCAGAGCCTGAGGATTGGGACGACAGAAAAAGTTAAAAGGAGGAATGTCGGACTGAATAATCAACGTGGCTGCCGAAGTGAAAACAGATGTGGGGACAAGAGAGCAGCCCGACAAGGTATTTGGCAGTGACCATTTAGAAGGTTACTGGGTGATTCACACAATCTACATGGAAGCTAGGAGCAGCTTGAAGCAGGGCATCAAACCCGGGAGTCCTAAGAGATGATTCCGTTCTCTGTGCTCTGATGGTAAAGCTGACAGTGGGTGGGAGGATAACAAAGAGAAAATGAGCCCCTCATCTGCAGGAGCTCAGGGAGAGGCCAGCCAGAGAAGACATTCTGGAACTGCCATGTTCTATAGACAGTACTAGAAGCCATATGCAGGCTGAGATGCCTTAAGAAGGGATGCGGAGAAGGAAAGCCAGAGTCTGTCTTTGAGCCCAGGAGCTACACTGTTGGGGAAAAGAGAAGCCCCCAGCAATGAGTGTGAGGAAACAGCTCCAGGAGGGAGAAATGGCCAGAACAGGTAGTGGGAGTCAGATGAAGGATGGAATCCACAGTGCGGACACTTCGCAGCCAGAGGGATGAGAAGGGGCACCAGAAAAGTCACTTCCGTGGACCCTGAAATAGCCTGGAGGCATCATGAGTCTCCTGAGCCCATCAGATGCTGGAGGGTAGAGTTTGGGAAATGCTAAAGGGGAGATAGATCTGAGGGCTAGCTGGATTACACACAACCTTCTGGAAGGGGCAAGGGGGTGTCATGGTCCAGCCTGCTCACCCTAGGCAAGTTTCTTTGCTTCCTTATCTCACAACACTCTTATACGAAAAGGAATAATGTAATTATACTTATCTTCCGGGATGGTTAGGAACATGTGAGAAGATCAGTTGCCATCTAGGAGGTACACACAGGATGGGAACTGGCTCAGCAAAGGCCTGTGGTGACAAGGTCTCTCTCAGAGCAGAAGCAATGAGGAGGGTAATTACGACTGCACGCGCTGGTATGCACCTGCACTTCCGAATACAGGGGTCAGAGGCAGGAGGACTGAGAGTATAAAGACAGTCTGGGCTACATAGAGAGAACCTGAGCAACATAAAGATAGCCCTGGCTCAGAACTACCCCAACCACCAACACCAATAACATGAGCAGTTGCCCTAGCCAAAGCTCTGGCTCTCTGTGACTTTCGTTAGGGTTTCTATTGCTCTGCTGAAACACCATCACCAAAGAAGCTTTGGGGGAGGGGGGTAGTATTTGGCTTACATTTCTATATCACCGAAGGAAATCAGGACAGAAACCCAAACAGGGCAAGAACACAAAGGCAGGTGTTTCCATGCAGAGCATCCATAGAAGGATACAACTTACTGGTTTGGTCTTCATGGCTTTCCCAGCCTGTTTTCATATAGAATACAGGACCACCAGCCCAGGGATGGCACCATCCATAATGGACTGGACCCTCCTTCATCAATCAGTAATTAAGAAAATGCCCTAGAGGCTTGCTTATAGCTTGATCTTACGGAGGCATTTTTTTTTAAATTGAGGTTCCCTCCTCTCAGATTACTTTAGCTTAGGTCAAATTGACATAAAACTAGCCAGCACAGGAAGTAAATAAAGACGCCCCCTTTATACTTTTAGATATAAACCATGGGAGGAAGAGGAGGCCAGGCAGGTAGATGGTTTCTGAGGTGTTACCCAGTTGGGAGGTCAGCTTGGTGTCTCTGTCTAGGAGGTGAAAGCAGCAGGTGTGACCGCTGTAATGTAAGAACCAATGAGCAAATAGTCAAGGTGAGTCCAAGGACATTCCTGGTCAGTTCTGATCATGAGATTGATCAGAAGAGCTTGGGAAGAAACAGACCTTGTCACAGGGCAGAAGGGATCAAGAGAGACATGAATGGGAAGCTAGAAGCAAGCATGGGCCAAGCTGTGAGGTCTCAGGATGTCAATGAGGGCTCTAGATAGCACTCAAGACGTGAAGGCCACTCGGACACGTGTAAATCTAAGTACCCAGTCTTAAACAGCAGCGGGGATCAGCCTCCAAGCGCATGACACGGATCATCCAACTTGCATGGAGGATTCAGTGACAGAGAGTCAAGGCAGAGGCAATGAAGCCAGATGCATTCAAATTTTTCCAAATAAAAATAAATTATAAAAAGCATACCGGCATTTCAAGACAGGTGTGGTCAGAGCTAGTATAAAGCAGCAAACCAAGTGTAAAATTGAATACCTATGTGTATGGTGTATGTAAGGACCAGGTATAACACAAGGGCACTGCCTGTGTATCACTAATGCGCACTCATCAGGCATGAGTGGACCAAAAAAAGTCCCTGTTTTAGAGAGAAGATGAGGTAGTAATGTCAAACTTACATTTCAAACTAATAGCACATACCTAAACTTCCACCATTCTGACCTCAAATCCTTTCCCTTTGTTCCATGCAAACACACACACACACACACACACACACACACACACACACACGTTTCAATCTCAAATTAGTGGCCCTTGGGGCAGCTCAATATGACATCATGTGGAAGCACAGACCCCTAGTACATAGTCCTCAGCCTCTTCGTGTAAAATACAAGCCAATGGGCGACTCCTGGAGCCTAGGAAGCCCTTTCCTCTCCTAGACCCCCATGGGGGACTCAAGAACCTCCTAACTTGTAAACACTTTGAAAACTCTTCTGGAAAGAAGCAGTAAGAGAATTTACATAATTCTCCTCCTGCAAAAGCCCATTTAGCAGCTGGAATATCCATCCTTGATTAAAATGATCAAAAGGACTGACTGTCCAGAACTGTCCTTTGGGAAAGTTCTTTCCTACAGACAGGTCCTGTACCCCTGGCTGGGAGAACTTGCTCTGCCCTGGACACCCTTGCCAATCTGGCACTGCTGTGACAGCGGGGACCAGGGGAGGGCAGCCAAGCAAGCGCCGGCCTGGCTTTGTGGAAGTGCCCTCGCATTAGGAAGGTCTGGCTTCTGGGAAATGTAGTTTCCCTGTCCCGGGAAAGGGGCGCTCTTGGGGGAATCTCTGAGGCGAACAGAAGGCGTAGAATGCTCCCCCACCCTCAAAGGTGCAAAGATGCTGATGGAAACCACTGGTTGCCCCCCACCCACCCACCCAACATAAGAGGATACTCGTGGGCTTCGGAGTGTCCAGACATTACCTTTCTGCTAAGAAACTCCCTGACCAGAGAGGCGGCCACCTCCTCCACGTACAGACTGTCCATGCTGCTAGAGCTGCCCACGAGGCCACGCGGCCGCCTGCAGCCCCAGGCCCCGTAATCCGTTGGGCCCAGTAAAGCGGCGTTGCCGTGGCGACGGTGGCATCCGCGCCAGGAAGAACTCCTCCCCTTCCTGGGAAACCAGCGATCTAGGAGGGCGGGAGAGAAGGGAGGAGCATCCTCCAAGCCGCTTCTCTTTGCCGGTTGCTGAAGGCGGGGCTTAGCCTATGAGTTCTGGGCGCCGAATTTGACTGACTCTGACTTCTTGTGGCAGATGTCATTGATCCAATCAAAGGTTCCATTTCTCCATACATAAAATGGGAAACACGCCCTACCCTGTGGTCCTTAAAAGTCTGAACAGGCGGGGAAGCGTTCCTGACAGTTCGCCCTCAGGACTGCAGTTGCCTCCCAGGTTCACTTGAGACAAAGACGTTAGTGTTCTGGCCTCTGTTGTGCAAGGGCGCTAAGACTCCAATTCTGGCATCTGTAGCCTGCAAGTTGGTGATCAAGGTGGCACCAGGGCCTTTATCGCTTGAGGACCCTCCCGTTAACATCCTCTTTCTGTGTCTTTAGAGAGCCTCCCTCTAAATGTAATCTGTGTGCTATTCATCTCTTCTTAGAAGACACTGACCACAAAAAGTTAAGTGTCCACCATAACGACCTCCTTTTAACGTTACCTTACCTCCAGATAAGCCACACTCTAGATGATACAAGGCATTAGGACGTCAACTTAGGAACTTTATGCTCTCAACTCAGCACACACCACCCATACTTTACTTATATATTATTTTCCCTAAACTAATGTCTCCATGCAGTGATACAAAATCTTAGATTTATATGATTATTCAATTCTGATAAACATTCAAGCATTTACAAAATTAGAAAGGTATGTTTTTATGTAAGGCTGTCTCATAGCCAATGGCACGTGCACTGTGCCTGGAGGCTTCATGCTCCACTTTGGTGTCCTGAGGATGTCACTGTATCACTGTCTTAGGACAGTTTGAATTATAATTTCCAGGCATCCTCACTGTCTAACCCACCAAGGAGTTCTCTGCAAAGGCACTCTTGAGCTGCATGTGGAGAGAGTGCAGATGGCAGGAACCTTGCCAGGGGACCTGCTATTTCAGATGTAAGGACACTCTAATAAATGCGTTACAATTTAAAGCACAAGGCAGACTTTCTTTCATAGATATAATTAAAACAAGAGCTTGCATTTCAAAAAACAGTAATTGCTTGCCTTTGTTTTGCTTTCTGCTGCCGAGACAAAATACTGTCATCTACAGTTCTAGGTTCCAGATCCACAGCTCACAAAAGTCACAGGAACAGGAGCTTGTGAGAGTTGGTCGGATCACACCCACAAACAAGAAGAGAGCACAATAAATACATACATGCTCAGCTACTCTAACTCTTTTTTTTTTTAGGATATATTTATTTTTATTCTGTGTGTGGTAAATTTGCTTGCGTTTATGTATGTGTACCATGTGCATGTGTAGCATCCAGGAACTCAGGAAAGGATGTTGGGCCCCCTGTAACTGGAGTTACAGATGGTTGGGGGCCACCGTATAGATGCTGGGAACAGAACCTGAATTCTCTACCAAAGCAGTAAGTACTCTTAACCACTAAGTAATATCTCCAGCCCCACTTCTTCACTCTTTTTTGTTTGTTTGTTTGTTTGTTTGTTTGTTTGTTTTTCAAGACAGGTTTTCTCTGTGTAGCCCTGGTTGTCCTAGAACTCACTCTGTAGACTAGGCTAGCCTCAGAACTCAGAAAATCAACCAACTTCTGCCTCCCAAGTGCTAGGATTAAAGGCATGGGCCACCACTGCCCAACTTTTTCACTCTTTTTTTTATTAGATATTTTCTTTATTTACATTTCAAATGATATCCCCTTTCCCGGTTTACCCTCCAAAAAAAAAAAAAAATCCCTATTCTCTTCCCCTTCTCCCTGCTCACCAACCTACCCTCTCAAACTTCCTGGCCCTGGCACTCCCCTACACTGGGGCATCGAGCCTTCACAGGACCAAGGGCCTCTCCTCCCATTGATGACCAACTAGGCCATCCTCTGCTACATATGTAGCTGAAGCCAGGAGTCCGACCCTGTGTACTCTTTGGTTGGTGGTTTAGTCCCTGAGAGCTCTGAGGTTTCTTCACTCTTAACAGTTGAGGATCCCCTGCCTAGGGAGTGGAACCATCCACAGTGGGCAGGTCTTCCTGCATCAGTTACCATATTGAAAATCATCCCCTTCAGTCAACCTAATCTACATGACTCCTAGGCTTTCTTCCTAGGAGACTCTAAATTGTGTCAGGTTGACAATGTAAACTATCATGGTTTTATTTTAAAAAAAAAAAAATCAAAAGATAACTTTAATCCTAGCATTCAAGACACAGAAGAAGTGCATCTTGGTGTATTCCAGTCTAGCCTAGGCTACGTAGTGAGACCCTGTCTCAAAAACAAAAAACAAAGGAACAGTAATATCCCCTCTGTGGAGGTCAAGATTAACATCAAATGCAGGTGTGGTGATTAATCTTGCTTGTCAGCTGGACTGGATCTGGAATAAACTGGAGAGGCAAGCCACTGGCACTCCTGTGAGGATTTTCTTGATTTGTTTGAAGTGAGAAAACTTAAACCTTACTGTGAGAGGCACCTTAAGTGGCAGCCCAGATAAAAAGGAGATGGAAGAAGGAAACCTTGCTTTGTGTCAGCTTGCTCTTTTTCTTGTTGGCAAGTTCCTCTATCCTGTGGCTGCTGTTCCTGATGCCTTTGCTGACATTAGGATCAATTTCTTTCTGCTTCTAGCACAGACTGAAAGCCAGCCACTCTCTAGGAATCCTCCAGGCCTTCAGCACTTGTATGGGGCTACTGTGACATTCAGCCTCCCGGGACTGAGCAACCATTGAACCCTTGGCCTCCCCAGCCGTTTTTGGACAACCTACACTATATAAGCCTATTTAATGAACCACCTTTTAATATATATTCATTACTGTCCTGCAGAGACGTGACTGATAATGGAGCAAAGAAAAACACTGTGCCTTTATTCACTCACTCATTGAACCATGTCACCTTCAGAGTATACAAATGGCACTAATTTAACACCATAAAATAAGTCGTCATAGAGAAAAGAGCAATGGGGGAAATGGCAGAGATAGACAAAGGGGTCAAATAAGCATAGGAGATAATTCTACGTCATAGATTTGAAAAAGAGAAAACACGGAAATGCAAGAGGGCTTTTGGTAGGCAGAGATTACACCATTTTAAAAGTTCATCACAGGGTTGAGGGGACAGCACTTAGTCAGTAAAGTGTTTAACATGCAAGAATGAGAACCTGGGTTTGATCCAGAGCACAGTGTTAAAGTAGACAGACGGGGGGGGGGGTGGATTAAGATAAGAACCAGCATGTTCACGTGCACTTGTAATCCTGGAATGGGGAGGTGGAGGCAGGAAGATCTCTAGGCCTCCTTACAAGCAACCTAGGCTTGTCAGTGAGCCCCCGACCTGTCACATAGCATAAAGTGAACAACACCGAAGATCTCTAGTCTCTACACGCACACACAGACACACATATGCATGCACGCACACGCACACACTCATTCATCAGGTAGGATTACGTAAGATTTCGGCAAAATCCAAAAATCAAAAGAAGTCTCTACAATGAGCTGTGTAGAGCTTGAAGGAAGAGTACTCCAAGCAAAAACAACAACAACAAAAAACAAAATAAAACCCACCAGCGCAGTCCGTGAGATAGCCTGCGTGCTTGTGCGATAGCAAAGCCCAGAAAGAGCAGGAGGAAACAGGATATAACAGTCTGGGAAGAAACAAAGGTATTATAAAGAGTAACAGTGTGCCCCTCCCTTTATCAAAGACTATTGAGACAATAGATTGCAAGAAGTTGGAATTTCCCCAGGAGTCTCGTACTGGGGAAGAATAAGGTTGGGGCCCTGGTGCCAGTCAGACAGGGAGCCTGTCTTCCAGGGAGAGATGGTACATAATTCTGACAACTTGTTAGTCCACCTGGCAGGAGAGAGAACAATGGATGAATGATAGTCAGAGCCAATTCTTGACCAGAACTGCTGAGCAATTTGTGCCTCTGAATCTCATACTGGGACTCTAACAATAACAAGATCTCTCCTTACCCCCATCCCAGGACTGTCACTAAACCACTTTATTTGTTCCTCTTCAAATGTGGGCACACTGAATAAATCTTTTGCCGCTAATTGAGGACAGATGATTGAACCCAGCCTAACCTCTAACAATTATAAAACCTAGGAACCCAGCTGTGACAGCCAGTACCCATCAGTGGAACTTCTCCTCGTGGTCCGAAGTGGGCACTCTTTGGAGAGTCAGGGGCAAAGGAAAGATGCTATCTAACTGGTTTTGACAGATTCTTCTGGCTCTTTTTTTTTTTTTTTTTTTTGACAATGGACTATACAGGAAGCTGTCTAGAAGCAGGAAGACTAGGAAAGAGTTATAACAGCAATCTGGGAAAGGTTTAGGATGAATATAGCAAGACAAAGGAGACAAAGTGTGTGTGTATGTGTGTGTGTGTGTGTGTGTGTGTGTGTGTGTGTGTGAGAGGGGGGGGGGGAGTTTGCATACAAAGCATTACTATCTATACTCTGCTGTGGTTCTATCCAGCTGTGAGTCAATGTGTCTCTAGTCCAGGGATGTAAGGAATCCTGTCTGGTATCTTATTTGGTTCTGGCCATAGGAAGCATCAGGTATGTCGGGACTTGAAACAAGGACGTGAGACCCACTGTGCCGGGACAATAGTTTTGTGAGGGTGCTGTCTCCTTCGCAATGCTCTAGGAGGGACACTGATTAAAATGATGACCCTTCCAGCTCAAGGCCCTCGAGGCCCATGTAGAGCCTCGAGGGTGTCTACCCCAGTCAGAGTTTTTAGGAGACAAGCAAACACATTTCCCTCATCGATAGGCCATGCCCAGAGCCAGGAGATGGGAACGTATACCTAACTATGTCAACAAGCTGGCCCAGCCAAGTTAGCAGAACATTGTGAAAATCCTTCTGACAACTTGACATTCAGAATTTCCCAGCTGTCTGGTCACTCCCTCCACAGGTCAGTGGTTCCTTCCAAGCAACTGTCCAGACAACATGAGAAACAACTCACCCACACACTCCCTCAAGGCCCTGTCTGGCAGCCGCCTCCCAATCTCTCCCTGAGCTGTATCCCATGGCCATATTGATGTGTGCCTTTGAGATACTCACAAGCTCTAAAGGCCCTAAAAGATGAGCTACTCAGAGAAACCCACTTCCACACTCCTTGGAGTCATGGAGACAAGCTGTCTAGGGTCTGTGGGGGGCAGGATAGAAAGCCATGGAAGTTTATGGAGACATGAGAAGGAAAAGGAGACCCTTCTCCCATGAGTCTGGTTGGAGCCTTTAGCCAGCTGAGAATCGAGGATCCCAACATGATTAATGTTTGATTAAGGCCTTTTTTCTTTCTAAGCTATAAATCTATAATTTTCTAGTAATCTCACCAGCGATCCCACTGACATCTTATGATTTATGGCTTCCTGGTACCTGTCCATGTTCCTTAACATAGAACTAACATTCTTCTTGAAGTACTAGTACCTGCCTTTGTTGGCTGTCAGTAAATCTGAGGCCTGTCTGTTTTAAAACACCATCCTTGTCATATAGTTGCCTTTATATGACCTGTACCAAGGCAGTGAGGCTCTTAACTGCTGGCTTACACAGTGGGGAGCTTCTCTTTTTTTGACCAAGATGCTTCCAGGGCCAAGTCCCAAGCTACTGAAATGAAGGGGTAGTGAAACTAGATCAATCCATTTGCTTCTCACTTAGGGCTAAATCTTTCATTTTCTTCAAGTTTTTGTGAAAGGGAAAGTTGGATGGGGTGCTTTGAAAGGGTAAATCAGGTAGGAGATAAACTAATATGCAGAATCCTTACCTGGTGGTAGGGAGATATAAAAATGTCTCAGTTCGGCAGAACGTCACAGAGGATGGATCAAAACAAAGAGAGGAGCTAGCATGATGGCTGAGAAGACAGCCAGCTAATCAAAGTGCGCTGTCTCTGTCTCTGTCTCTGTCTCTGTCCCTGTCTCTCTCTCTCCCCCTTTGTTCTTGTGCTCTTACATCTTATTTATTGTTATGCGGTGTGCGTGCACACATGCACGTGTGTGACTATGCTTGTCATGATCCATCTGTGGAGGTCAGAAGAGAGTTTTCTTTGTATTTTGTCTTAGTTTTACATCCAGGCCACAGTCTCCCCTCCCTCCTCTTCTTCCAGTGCCCAGCACCGACCCCTCAGAAGACAGTTGACGGTAGCTGGTTCTCTCCTTCCATGTGTATCCCACGGATACATCTTAGGCCGTGAGGTTTGGCAGTCCCTTGCTCCTCGGCTGTCCTGCTGTCTCCTCTCCTTGTTTTGATCCTCCCTCTCTCACACAGAGTGCTATGCTGGGTCTGAGAGTCTACATGAGCCATACAGCCTCTGGTAAGAAAATAAGATAGCTCAGCGGTTTAAGAGCACTGGCAGCTTTTCCAGAGGTCCTGTGTTCAATTCCCAGCAACTACATGGTGGCTCACAACCATCTGTCATATGATATGATACCCTCTTCTAGCATGCAGGTGTACATGCAGATCGAGCACTCAGATACAGAAAATAAATAAATAAATAAATCTTTTTAAAAAAGAGAACCACTTTCAAGATTAACCCTTTCTATAGCAAATTGACAATTTCCATATATATAATATAATTAATCTGATTATGCTCATCCTCATTCTGTCTTATTGCCCTCCCATTTTTGCTACAGGGCCCTGGGAGTTTCTAAAACACTACCAAGTTCAGGTTGATTTCTTTGTTTTGCAATCAAAATGGGTAGGTGTCTTAATGTCTAGTTCTGATAAGCAACCAAGACCAATGGCAGGCAGTATCATAAAAACAGGGCAGATACTGAATTGTGAGACAATATTGTTTAGCTTATTTAACACTCAAAAGGAGGGTCATGGTAGAAGACTCAACTGTTGAGTTTATAAAGGTGGATGTCGGCTCCTGGTCATCCAGGCTTTGTACATTACATTGTTCAAGGGCTTAATGAGGGAGCCAGTGAATGCCTCATGAAATATTTGGAAAGGTTAGAGGAGGAGAATTTTATACAGACAGGAACCAGTTTAGTTAATACATGGACATTTGCATGGATTTTTCAAAACAATTGAAATTTTTAGTTTCTATATTAAAATAAGTGGTGTTTTCTTTTTTTAATCTTTTTTTAAAGATTTATTTATTATTATAAATAAGTACACTGTAGCTGTCTTCATATGCACCAGAAGAGGGTGTCAGATTTCATTACGGGTGGTTGTGAGCCACCATGTGGTTGCTGGGATTTGAACTCACGACCTTCAGAAGAGCTGTTGGTGCTCTTACCTGCTGAGCCATCTCACTAGCTCAAGTGGTGTTTTCTTAATGAGAAGGATCACCTTGATGGCAGCCCAGTTTAAATTTACTTGGATGGAAATGAGACCCATGATGGGGTATGGGGCCACAGATATAATAAGCTATGTAGCTCAAATGATCTTGTTTACTTAATGCTTGGCTGGCCTTTTGAGTAGTTTCACAGTAAGGGTGGTGTAGGTCAGGTCACAAAGAAGAGAAAATTCCAGGAGAGTGCATAAGAGAAAAACATCAAAACAGAGAAACATCTTAGTGTGAGCAAAAGAAATTACAGTCACCCCAAAACATGCAGGTTCTCACTGTTAAATTTCTGCAGGTGGTTTAGTGGAGAGACAAAAGGCACAAAGCAGAGCAGCCTGTCTGACTATAGAAGCCATGTTTATTCCCTGAAAGTGAACATAGTCTCCTCACGTGTGGGGGGCGAGCAGATGCCTCATGCCACACAGGCAGAAGAGAGAATTTGCCGTGCCATGGAGACAGATGAGGGAATGCCCAACAGATGATGTCTATAACCCTTCATAGTTACAGTTAACCTCTTGGACATTAAGCTCCCTCCCATAGTGCTAAGTGATCAGAGGATTTGACTTGGTTGGTTTCGATGAATCCTGCCATTGTTTTCCTGAACTGAAAAGATTTTTGAAAAATAATTGCTAGACAGCTGTAAGCAGATGGTTTGGTTACAGAGTGGACCTAAGAGATTTTTCTGGGACAGTTGAGGGAGGGGGAGGAGCAGAGGCAGGAGAGTCAGAGTGGCCCAGTGAGAAAAATAGACACATAAGTTGACATAGAGAACTCCGGTGACAAAATGAGCCAACAGAAGCATTGAGGGAGTTACTGAGTGCCAATGCAAGGGAACAGGAGAAAACAGGATTAGTGTAAAGAAATGTATCTGGCTCGAGGTAAAAGGGATAAAGGTCTCTTTTAGCCAGTTTCTCCACAGCATCTAAAAAGGTCTTTTTGCATATGTGTCAAGAACAAATGGAGCTGTTGTAGGGTGGGAGCTATTGTGAGAACTTACACGGAACATTTTGCTTGGGTATGGAGTGAATTTCAATAAACCAAACACTTAAGAGACAGGGTAAAAACTGTAAGTATGAGGGTAGCAAGGAGGAATGAGGTGATCAGAGGGAGGGAACCAGAAGCTCGGGAGTGAATTTTTGCCTGGCCCTGGTCTCTAAGCAATATCGTAAACTGGTTAGGATTTGTTGGCCTGGAAGCCGTATGATCATGGAGGACACAAATCCATCCTCAGCAATTAATCAGATCTAGATCGAGTCTTTGTTTTGTTTTTCAAGACAGGGCTTCTCTGTGTAGCCCTAGCTGTCCTCTCTCTCTCTCTCTCTCTCTCTCTCTCTCTCTCTCTCTCTCCCTCCCTCCTTCTTCCTTCCCTCCCATCCCCTCTATCTATCTCTCTTGACCAAGCTGGCCTTGAGCTCAGAGTTCTGCCCACCTCTGCTTCTCATGTGCTGGGATTAAAGGTGGACACCACTACACCCAACTTTGCCATCTTCTTTAATTTTGGAGTACTGCAGCAGTCATGGAGCCCAGCTGGTCCTGAAGGGCGTTAAACTGCTCTGAGATCTCCCTAAGGTGAAAGCTGCTGAGACAAAGGCGTTAATTGCTGTAAAGTTACTTCTATCCAGCTGTTTTAGTTCCTATAGTTCTGAGTTCCCGAAACAATGCCTAGAAGAGGGATGAGTTGGACAGCCCTCTTCAGAGGCTACCCAAACTGTTTTTAGGGATGTGATGGTTCGCTTAGGAGGTGCGGCTTTGTTGGAATAGGTGTGGCCTTGGAGAAAGTGTGTGACTATGGGGTTGGGCTTTGAGACCCTTCCGCTTAGCTGCCCTTCAGACAGCTTCTCTTGTTTGCCTTTGGAACAATATGTAGAACTCTCAACTCCTCCTGTGCCATGCCTGCCTGGAAGCTGCCATGTTCTCATCTTAATGATAATGGACCAAACCTCAGAACCTGTAAGCCGGTCCCAATTAAACGTTGTCCTTTGTAATAGTTGCCTTGGTCATGGTGTCTGTTCACAGCAATTAGAAACCCTAACTAAAACAAGCGGCTAGGGCATCAATCTCTAGGAGACTCCTTGAGCTACAAGAGATCAATGAAGGGGGCCCTAGTTAGGATGCCTCAGAACAGGGGCCATCAAACAGCCAGCTGGCAAGGATCCAGAACATAAGTCAGGAGTGCTAACTGTACGGTGTGGTGAGGAACATTAAGGTACAAAGCAAACAAGGAAATAGTTTACCTCAAAATTAATGCGAGTTAATTTAAGATTAAATATGACATTAACATAAGGTTGAATACAATTGCACAACTGACTGGAACAGGCACTGGACTTCTGTGGAAAGGTGAAGTGATTGCAATTAGCTGTTTGTTTAATCCTGCATAAGGAACAGGCAGCTGGAAGCTCTGTAAAAGAAGTGGGTTAAATTCAGCAGCTAAGGACTGAATCTGAACAGCTAGTATGACTCCCTGCTTGAAAATCCCTAAGTGATATTCTCTGCTTTCAAGTGTGATGAGCTTTGTATTTTTGTTTCAAATAGTAATAACACCAGTTATTATTTAATTAAGAAAAAACAGAGTCTATCCTTCCTGGTTCATAAAGATGATTGGATGTTCACGCCATTTCATGACATGTGCTGCCCATAAACCTTGTTACGATGTGGGCACATTACCCGTCTGATGTGAAAAGAAAAAACAGAGTATCTCAAGTAAAACAAAATTGGGACTAATACCTTAACTGACCATTATCTAGTATTTTAAAACATAACGTAGTACATATTTTTGTTGATATCAAATTGTTATACCTATATTTCAGGATATTCCTTGTAGGCTTTGTTGAGGTCTGTGCCCCACCCCCCAGCATAGCTGTAGCCATTTTGTTCCATGTCTGCCAGCCATTGTTGCTGTAACATGCCTGCTAGCCATTGATACAGATAAGCGACTTGACTCAAAGCAAGGTCATGCTGATCACATATCCTATTATGTTCTGTATGAGATTTGTAAATCTTAAGAAATTCCACAAAACTTTACGTAGGCTCCATCAAATTAAACGTCAATATGAATTGCTTATATCTAAATGACTTGAGTCAGAACTGACCACTGGGACAGCACTTCCTACACCTGCATATGAGCTTGTTGTGTTTTTTGCAGTTTTCGCCTTTATAAGCTGACAATGAAATATGTTCAGTGTCGTGTCTCAGCCCCCAAATTCTGAGCTGCAGCCCTGATCAGATCAGTCTTAGGGTGTGTTCAATAATCGATCCCTGTCTGACTGAGATCAGTGCTTGTCTAGTTTGTGCAGCAACTCTTGGACCCCCGGCAGGCTTCAAGGTGAGAAGAGAGTCTTGGAGCTTTCTCTCTGGGTAGAGACTAGATTACACTCTCAAAGCATCACAGATGAGCCAAGGTAGGAGAGATTCTCCTTCCTCAAAGTCACCTCCTCCCGAAGAACCTGAGGGCTTGGGACATCACTTAACTATTGACACAGAAGCAGACGGTGCTTGAATAGTCTGAAGCTGTGCAAAGCCTGGTGTTTGATGGCAGAGTATCTGCCATCCTCCTTTAATAAGGGAACATGAGTGGTTAAGGTGTGGATCCAGGAATTGGATTTATTAAGAGGAAGAAATGAATGCTGGGGTAAAGGGCATGACCAACTAAACTAGCATGTAGGTCCCATCCCAGTTGGGTGATAGACTCAGGGACAAGGTTCCCCTGTTCACAGCATCTCCATATATCAGTTTGAGAAACACTGAGGGCAGAGCCTCCTTGTTGTTTGAGATGTTTAGGATGTGGGTGTGAGCCTCTGTTGAGCAAGAGAATAAATCCACTTGTCATGTGAAACATGAGAAGTAATCCATTTTTTGTATAAGGAGGGGGCTTTTTCTTGTCAGGCCCACGCAGCCAGAGCTGGTCCTCCTGTCTATGTAGCTGGAGGCAGAAGCAGCAGACTCTGCCAGGTCTTACTTCCCATGCATCCTTGTCCTGTAATGAGGCTAGCATGCTGGTGGATGGTGCTCCATCCAAGAGAATTTGTGTTCCATACAAGGAAGCTACTTGAGCATGAGGACTGCCTGCCATGCAAGAGTATTATAAATTTAACCCATTTTACTCAAGCATTCAATCTTTTATCATCCATTTTAATAATATACCTGATTTTAAATATTATTTTGCATTAAACAAATGTTAAGTTTACTTTAAACTTGTTTTGCTTTGCTTGCTTCAGGCTTAACATTGACAACATATACACAGGACTATATGATAGGAAATAAAATTCGGTGTTGTGTCAGGGCAAGACAAAATTTCCTGCTCCACCTTGTAGTCTTGGTGAGGCCACTTCAAGTTTAACTAGAATTGGAGCTCCTTTGATGGAAAAAATCTCATGGAAAATTACTCAATTTTAGGAACCAAAGTTCAGGATACCGGTTAACTTCTCTTAGCTTTGTTAGATGGTCTGTCTGTATAGAGCCCCTCCACCTAGCTACTTAGCTTCTGTTTAAACTGCTTACTTCTGCAAAGCCCTCCCTGCAACTGCTGGGTGAGATGCCAGAACATGGTCCCTGCCTTTTCAAACCCCACGATTTAGACAAGGGGAGCACACCTAAGTCCCCCAGATACCTGGATGTAGTCCTAGCTGACTGGAACAAAGACTTTTAGTTGGTCCTAAACTGTGTCCACGTGGTCCTTTCTGGTGGCCTACCCACAGTGGTGCCTCCATCCAAGCTTGTCTCTACAAATGAATTACACTTGTACTTAGCATGACTGACTGTTAACTTACATATCCTTATCATCTTTAACAATTTAAAATAATTTTTAGTACCTTTTATAAGATTAAGATTTTATGATTTTATCCCTTGTAACTTTGAGCCTAAAAAAATTATAAGTTTTAAACTAAAGATCTTTTGGTATCAAAATAAATTTTAACTCATACATACAGTCTACAGAGAGACCAGGAACCTCATTTTACAAAGTATGATGGTTGTTTACATGACTGAGTTACTTTAAACAACTAAACAACTTAACAAAGTTAGCAAAGACTTAAGTGATCAGACATACTTCTTGAAATCAGTTTCTGTTAGCCTAAGTGGACCATTATAAACTTGAGAATTTATAAATCGTAATCATGAAGCATGTGTCGTCCCCAAGTCCTGCTTTCCATAAACTGTGTTTGTAGTTTTTCCTTATCTGTTACTTTTCACTCGGGACAAAAAATCATCACACAAACATCCATCCTTATCCAGGAAATCCTGGAGACATGCTGTCGTCCCCTTAATATGAGAAAGAGAGAGAGAAAGAGAGAGAGAGAGAGAGAGAGAGAGAGAGAGAGAGAGAGAGAGAGAGATGAGCAAGGGGCTCAGAAGGACTAGTCGTTTTATTGGTGCTTTGATAGTTTTATGCCAACTGTCCAAGATGATGATCAAGTTACATGGCATGTCCTCCCTTTATCCTTAGTAAAGATGATGAGCAACCACATGGTTGATTCTATCCTGATGTCATCAGCCAAGATGGCAGCAAGCCACATGGCTGCTACTTACTCTGAAGCCACTACTTACACACAAACACACACACACACACACACACACACACACTTTAATTCCTTCAAAAACATATATTTTCATAAACAAGAGTTGAATCCAATTTACATATATAGTACATTGTAGCAAATTATGATTACCTGTACATAGACTTTTAACTATTAACCCTTTTAATATGATTTTTGATATCAAAATATCTTTAACAAGTTTTTTTTATTATTTATTATTTATTATTTATACAGCATTCTGTCTGCATGTATGCCTGCAGGCCAGAAGAGGGCATTGGATCTTATTATACATGGTTGTGAGCCACCACCTTGTGGTTGCTAGGAATTGGACTCAGGATCTCTGGAAGAGCAGACAGTGCTCTTAACCTCTAAGCCACCTCTCCAGCTCTTGTTACAAGCTTCAAGCTGTATTTTCTATTATAGATTTTACAAATCCTTTAGAAATCACATCCAGTGGACTTCCAATTCCTAAATACAGAAAGTTAAAGTTTACAAACACTTTGAAGGCCGTAAGTAAAACTCAGGAAAGGAGGGTATTCAGAGAGCTGAACCATGTGCGGTTACACGTTGTGTCTGTAACCTCTGTTGGAAATAGCTTGCCTCTGAGCTGCTTTCATCCATACAGCGGCTTTTCCTGCGTTGTTGTGCTTTGCTTTCTTCCCTATCACAGAGTCTGGTGACCAGCCTGACCCAGGGTGGAGATTTTGGAGGAAACTTTGTGTTAAACAAACAAGCTTGGGTCAGGAGTGAACAGGCAGGCCAAATCCCCTCTCCAGAGACAGCTTTATAATAGAGTGGAACAACAGGAAACTATTTTTTAATATTATTCATACCCAAAAGATATTTGAATCTTCATAAGACTGAACCCAGTGATCTACGTATCTGTAACTAGTTTGTGTATGTCTGAAGATGGCAGAAAACCTCACATGCTTAGCACGTATTTTGGAATGGTAAAGGTACAAACAGAATTTTTTCCAGGCTTAGAGAGGCCTGCACCCAAGATTCCCGAAGACAACTGAGGCCAGGCAATGAATGGCAGAGTTGGAGTCCCTGTAAGGAGAGAAGCCATTGCATGAAGCTGTGAAAGTGAAGCCTAAATTGTAATGGAGATGCCAAGACTGTGGGGTGTCTACAAAGAAAATCTGTAGACACAGTCCAAGAGAGGGGAGGGGATATGTGCTACAGGCAGTAGTACTGGGGTGGGGGTGGGGTTACCCATGCTCTTTGGAACCCAAATGATTTCATCATGAGTTCCATAGTCAAATATGGAACTACAAGATTTGGTTTTTGCCCTGTTGGTTTTGGTCTTCCCCTGTTCCAATCTTTCCTTGTCTCCCTCTAGAATAGGAATGTTTACACTGTGTCATTATAAGTTGGAAATAAGTTTTAAAAATTTATTTTTAGAGACTCACTGTTAAGAGATTGCACTGGGCCTCAGAAGACACTTTGGACTTCTGAATAGTTTTGGGACCATTAAAGATTATGTAAACTATGGAAGTTGGAGTAAATGTGATTTGAATTATGAACTGGTCATGAGGCTATGGGGCCCAGGGTGGAATTTTGTGGTTTGGGTATAAAAAGCTAGTTTTTGTCAATTTGACATAAGGTAGAGTCACTTAAGAGGAGGGAACGTCAGCTGAGGAATTGCCTCTCTCAGGTTGTCCTGTCAGCAAGTTTGTAGAGCATTTTTTGATTAATGATTTGGAAATGGGAAAGCTCAGTGCATGTTGGGTCTCTGTTGTACAAGAAAAAAAAAAAGCTGAGCAAGCCCGTAAGCAGCATTCTCTGGTGGTCTCTGTTTCAATCCTTGCCTCCAGGAGTCTCTCTTGAGGTTCTGACTTGACTTCCTTTGACAATAAACTGTAGCCTGTAAGAAAATAAGCTCCTTCATTGCCAACTTGCTTTTAGCTGGTGTTTTATAAAAGCAGCAGAGACCTAACTATAACAGTTCCCTGGCCCCATAGGCTAATGGGTTAGAATACTTGGTCTTTAGATGACGGCTCTGTTTTGAACGGTTGTGAAACCTTTATGAGGTAAAAACTTGTAGGGGAAAAAAACCAGATAACTAAGGGTGAGTCTTGGGGTTTTATAGCCTGGTTCCACTTTCTGTCTGCAGTCTGCTTCCTGATGGCAAACACAGCGATACCAGCTGCCTCATGCTCCCGGCCCGGTGCCTGCCCTACCATGATGAACTATATTCCTTCTTAAACTGTGAGCCAAAATAAACCCTTCCTCACTTAAATGCTTGTTCCCATGTATTTGGTCGTAATCAATGAGACAATTAATGCAATAGGATTGAGTTGCTGATTCATAGAAACTGTCTTCAGGGAAGTTACAGAGGTAGGGCCAAGAAATGGTGAGCAAGACGGTCGTACTCCCCTCTTTTGTTCCTCATCTGATTCAGAGTCGGATGTCACGGGTTGACCACACAATATTTTCCTCTCAGCTAAGACTCAAAAGAAAACAATGCGAAGCAAGGAAGAAGCCATATTTTAGTTAATATATCCATACCACATTGATCTGTTCACTTCCAGTCGTCTTTCATTTACCCCCAAGCTGCTGTGTAGATGCTGGCATTTCCTATGTGGCCCCTGGCACAGGAAATCTCCTGAAGGGCACCCCACTCTTTCCAACTTTACATTTTATAGCTCTTGTTCTTCCCAGGACCCAGCTCTCTGACCTTTTAGTCTCCTGTTCTGGACAAATCTGTATGCCATTGTCCGGTGGTTCTGCTGGGGCTGTTTCCCCTAAGGTGGTCAGAATGCTCAAGATCCACATATCAAGCTGATATTTATGGAAGTCTTCTACTTCAGTCTCCTAAACTCACCTAAAGGATGTAATCTGTTCGTCTTCAAGGAAGGACTTGAGAATTATCATAGGATTTGTCTCCTTCCAGCATTCCTGGCTGGAGCCAGGACAATATTATTTGGAACGGGCACAAATCCTTACTCTGGTTAAAGTGTGATGGCTTCATGAACTACCAATACCTTTAGGAGGCGAAGGCTAGACCTCTGGGACCAGAGCTGAAGAAGACAGCCTGAGGGCCCTGGTGCTTTCCCACTCCTCCAGACCTGGTGATATGGTTGAACATCCCAAATAGGAGAAAATTACTAAGGAAATACTCAAACGCACTGCTTGGGTTAAAAAATGGATCTTATTGGCCGTATCTGCTCATCAAAGTCAATCAGGAGAGTAGTGGATCATGAGCCCACTGAAACAACAGAAGTCTCTGAGTTCATGCTTATACAAGATAATAAATGAAAGGGAAGGAACATTGAATGTCGGCCAATAAATGTGGAAAGGATGATGTAACTGGTGAATCAACATTTGGCAACTATAACAATAATCATTCACTCAAGCAAGAATAATAAGTACTAAAACTAGTAGATATGTGATGTCTACAGCCTAAAGGCGACTCTGAATAAGATACATCTGAACTACAAAGTGGAAAATAGTTAACCCATGTTTGAGAAAGTCGATAGTATAAAGTTAACCAGCACAACATTAAGTAGGTGATCGAATCAACCATCATCAGTGTTTTAATTACTCTGGCACTGCTGTGGAAAAAAAAAAAAAA
>JADRCD010188739.1:16687-48338 GCA_019843815.1 Montemys delectorum | reverse complement strand
TTTTTTTTTTTTTTTTTTTTTTGGAGGGGAACCTGGGAAAGAAAAAATTTCATGTAAATAAAGAAAATATCTAATATAAAATAAAAAATATAATAAATTACACTACTGGAAAAAATACAAACCTAATGAATAGTCACTAGAAAGGTGTTTCATCAGTTAAATGCAATAGTTGCTCTTTCAGAGGATTGGGGTTCAAATATTAGTATCTGGCTAATTAGTATAGCAGCTAGAAAATGTCTATAACTTGAGTTCTAAGAGAACTTATGCCCACATAAGTTTGGCATTTGCAGGTACTGTCACACACATGATGCACATACTACAGGCATGAAAAACATCTATACATATAAAATAAATGATCGAATTTGCAATCCTCCACCAATGGGTGGGAGAGGGTGGGGGGACAGGCATTGGGAGGGGGAGGCAGAAGGGGTTTGTTCTTGTGTTTGTTTGTTTGTTTGTTTGTTTTGGAGGGGAAAATGGGAGAGGGAAAGTGTACATGTGAATGAAGAAAATACCTAATAAAAAAAAATTAAAAAAAAATAAAATAAATGATAAATAGGTAAGTAGCTGATGTCAGGGCAGTCATCAAAACATTTAATGATACCAGGTCCTGTTAGACACTGCAGAGCTATATTCTGTTCCTTCCTTTGGTTCTGAAATGTGGCTATCATCAGATATTTGAAAGTGCTGACAGTGAACATGACTTCTCCACCTCTCTGAGTACCTTCTTTCCTTGAGGAAGTGGCCTGGCTCCACTCTGAGGATGCTGTTTCCTGGAGAACCTTGTGATGATTATTATTTCTTTTTGAAACATCTATCTTTCCGGGTCAAGAGAAGATAGAGAAATTTCTTAGCTTCTCATAAAAACTTTCAGAACATTCATTGACCATCCAAAGTAATAATATTATTATTATCACTTTTGTTATTATTAGGGAAGTTTCTTGCATTTTTGCTACCATTTATTTACTCTCTATTCATTTATATTTCTGGACAACTTTATCCATATTTTTTCAAAGATTCTCAACTTCAACATGATTGTTTTTGTTTTATCTTATTATATTGTATTTTATAACATTTTCTTGTTCAAAAAGTAGGAAAAAAAATAAAGCCTGACCAACCAACAAACAAACAAATCAAGCAAACAAAGAAGCAAAAACAAAGAAGGGATGAATTGGATGGACAGGTTAAGTAGGTGGAAGAATGTTTGAGAGGACAGAAGCCATGATCAGAAAATACTGTATAAAAATTTTACTTTCAATCATAGAAAAGAATTCATTCCTACCCATTTCAATGTGTATAAAGATCTTTACTATATACTGGCTCCTCAACTCTATGTACTTATCACCAACAACCTTGGTCTCCCTCTTATTTACATTCTATTATTATAGAAATTATTGTTCTTTTAAGCTTCATAGTATCTGTGATTGATCAGCAACTCTTTCTCTTTACAGCTAGTTTCACATAGAATCTTGTTACTATCAAACCCACTATTGCCTATACTCCCCCTCCAAAAAAACCACTGAATTGTGTAATTTCCTCATTTCTGTATTGTTCTTTAGGGTTGAGAGGCTGATTTCAATGTCAAGCCAAAGTTTATGCTACATTTTTGCATTTATTTCATTTTTCTCACTGAGAAAAAAACTAATTCTACTTTAAAATTTCATGGTTAATTGCAATCACATATAGCTGAAGAAAAGCACAACACAACACAATATTGGTGTTCTACTTTAGAAGCTCACAGTCATGAATGCATGTGAGTTTTTAAATGATGCCTACAAATTACACTATGACTTTTGTGTTTATTTATTGTCTAACTATTAAAATGATCTCTTTTTACTTAAAACACTACACTTCATCCCCCAGCTTACTGTGACCTAAGAGCATGAATGAGCCCATTTTAAATAGCCTAGCTCTCTCTGTGATATGTTGATTGGTTCTGGTTATTTACCCAAGTGTGTGTGCATGTGTGTGTGTGTGTGTGTGTGTGTGTGTGTGTGTATGTATTTGTACCTGTAGCTATATGTATACGTATATATGTATATGTATATGATGTATATGTGTATGCTTATATGTGTGTGTAGGTAGTTTTACCAAGGGAGTCTTTTGAAGCAAAGATAATGGCATTCTTTTTTATTCTAAATTCTCACTGTTTTAATTCAGAGAAGAAGCAAAGTCCCTGTCACTGACTCCGTCATGCAACATCTGATGGGAACATCTGATTCTACCTAAACCATATGTTTACCTTCTATCCATGTAGAATGTATATGTGGTTACACGGATGCCCACATGAATACACTTGGGGTTCCAAAACCAGCCTTGGGTATGGATCTTCTTTTCACCATGTTTGAGTCAAGGCATCTTTGTAGTTGCTGCTAGATAGGCATGCTAGGGAGCCTCTGTGGACTCTCCAATCTCTATTGCTCATCTCTGTGCAGGATGACTGGAATCATAGGGACACAAGGAAATGCCTAACTGTTACTTGGGTTCTCAGTGTTTGAACTCATTACACACACATATATATAAAGAAATGCTTTAACCAGTAAGCAATCTCTCAGGCTCACATTTTATATTTTAAAATGGATACAGAGGTGTCCTCCTTTACATGGAACACCTAATCCTTGACATTCTATTTTCTTCAAATCTTTAATCAATTCTTTCTTTGGTTTTCTGGAAATCTGGTTAAGACAATGGCCTACAGATTCCCTGAAGTTCCATGTGCTTCTGACCCTCCTCTATGTATTCTTTGTCTTGAAGTACATGTATTGAGCCATCAAGCAATATAACATTAATTAAGTATATTTCAGTTGATTTTTGTCTGTTTTTGGAATATTACATTAAATTATAGCAACTATTGTTCATTTGTTTTCCTAATAAATCCTAAGGTTTGTATCATTAAGCAAAATGATACAATGTTTCACAGTTTTAGAAGAAATGTAACCCTTTGCATTGAAGCTAACAATAAAATTTCACAGGTAAAGTGTTTCAATTTGAACCCTAAATATGCACAAATATCAGAATAAAGATACTGCTCATCACAGCAAAGATCTTAGAATATTTCTTACAACCACCATTTTTTATCTTCTCTAGAAGGACAAAGTGTATTTATCTAGTATAAATCTTGATCAGACTTTTACAAATTACTAAGAAAGAATTTTGAACTCTGGAGGAAGTAAAGTCTTACCTTTCTATTTATAATTTGCTATAGCCTGACTTACAAGTGTTGGAATTATAAAGGTGTGAAAGCCATATATATTTACAAGAAATACACTTTGAATATTGATCTTTGTCCAGGTTAGGAATGTGTGGCCTCATACTCAAACTGAGGGCCTCCTAAGTTGGCCATATGCCACATAGCCATTTTATTACATTATACAAAATAGAACACTTTATGAATATTGTTTCCTGGATGTGTTTCCGGATTTGTGTTTCCTGAATATGCTTTCACATCTATCATAGCTGCAAAAATGCTTACCCATATCTCCATTAGCCATACAACCATCTCCTTTAAGTTAAATATGGTATGCAGTATATTAAGTAAAATATTGAACAGTTTGCTATAATATTGGTTTTGTCTAAGATTAGTTTTACCAACTATCAGTGAAGTGATCTGAACAGATCAAAGGTAGACTAGGCTATGATGTGAGGTGGTAGAATACATGTATCAACTGTACTTTTTAATTGTGATATTTTTAACCCTGGTAGTATTGAAAAGCAAGTGTATCCTAAGTTGAGAAGTACTTGGAGATGCGGAAACTAGGACTCTTCATTAACACAGCTTCATCAAGCTACTTTGTGCATTTTGATTTACTCAGGTAAAAATAGTTGGTTGGAATTCTATACAGCCTAAGAAATTTGTCAAATTGTAATGTTTTATGTATTTCTAAATAATATTCAATACAATCTCATCCCATGGAGTGTTAAGGCACATGCAAGGAACTGTGTCAGAATTGGGGGATTTTGCTCTTCATGTCTGAAAACAAAGATACATATTCCAATCAGAAACCCATTTGAAAGCAGGGGAGCAGAGAAGAGGTATGGGATGTGGAACAGTCACAGGGTGGATCAAGAAGGGAATAAAATGTGGAGTATAAAAGAAAAGGAAAAAAACAGAAATGTAATTGGAACATGTTAATAAATTTTAAAAATAGTCATAAAAAGAAAGCTATTAAGTTATATTCTGATGAAAAATTTCAAGGAGACATACTAATTTGTTTGGCTACACTAGCATTATTGTTAAAAGAAACAGTGTTCGTGGTAGTTATAAAATTTTGGAAGTTGTTCTCATTCAGAGCAATCCACTCACCCTGTTTTCCACCCCAGTAGTTGTGTGTGCCCAGTGGGCACAGGAAATAATGTTGATGATAACAACATAATAAAGTAAAATTACACCGTCTTCTAGGCATTATGCACAGTAAATGAACATTCTGTTCTTATTAGTGCTTTATATCTTGATAAAGGATTTGTCTCAATAAGCCTGTAGCACTAACTGACTAGAATTGATTATATATATCACAGTTTAAATGGCTTTCATCTGACCCATTTTAAATTCATTGCTTTATAATTTCTTTATGATACATTGTAAGTAGGAGAATGCAGAGGAGAATCTTCTATTATAATCTGATTTCTAAATGGCAAAGCATATTTTCTATGTTAAGTTGCTTTTATATAGTAGAGGAAATTATTTTTTAAATATTGCATTGAAATAAATTAAATTTATTTTTTGACTTGTATAAGTAATTTATGTTCTTTTCATAGTAGTAATAATGACTAACAAAAGGCATAATTGCCAAAAGAAAAAACAAGGTAATGATGTTTTTAAAGAGCATTGCCTTTTAAAAATGCCTTCATAGAACTTTGAGAGTATCCACAGCCAATAATGAGATATTTGGTTAGTGCCTGAATATATCAGCACAGTGTAACATTCATAGTTTTGTGCTACTTTAAGCACATTCTGCATGCAATCCAGACAATAAATTTTGGTGTGACTTGATGAAAATTTTAAACCGTTTTATTTTTTCCTTTATTTTCTTTTTGCTTTGATAATATGTTAATATTTTTGACAAAATGGACAGAAATAAAAGAGAGTATGTATACAAATTAAGCCAAATACAGTTTAAAAGGCTTTTTAGACCTTCGGAGTTATGTGATTCCAATTAAAGTGTATCATTGTATGAACTGGTATATGTGATTTCTTATAAATTTAATGAAGCAATAAGCTTCCATTTCATTGTTTACTTAAATTTTCAGCACTAGAAAAGCTGTAACCATTCAATTCTTCTTTTTTTTTTTAGATATTTTCTTTATTTACATGTCATATGATGTCTCCTTTCCCAGTTCCCTCTGAAAAAAAATAATAGAATAAAACAGAACAAAACAAAACAAAACCCCTCTGTTCCCTCCCCCCTCCCCCTACTCACCAACCAACACTGTCCTGCTTCTTGGCCCTGGTATTCCCCTACACTGGGGCATAGAACTTTCATAGGGCCAAGGGCCTCTACTGCCCTTGTTGACCGACTAGGCCATCCTCTGCTATACATATGCTGCTGGAGCCATTAGATTCACCATGTGTACACTTTGGTTGTATGTTTTAGTCCCTGGGAGCTCTGAGGGTACTAGTTAGCTCATATTGTTGTTCTTCCTAAGGGGCTGCAAACCCTTCAGCTCCTAGGGTCCTTTTCTCTAGCTCCTTCATTGAGGACTCTATGCTCAGTCCAATGGCTGGTTGTGAGCTTCAACTTCTGTATTAGTCGGGTACTGTCAAAGCCTCTCAGGAGATAGCTATATCAGGCTCCTGTCAGCCAGCACTTGCTGGCATCCACAATAGTGTCTGGTTTTGATGATTGAATATGGGAAGGATTGCCAGGTGGAGCAATCTCTGAATTGTCCTTCCTTCAGTTTCTGTTTTATATTTGTCTCTGCAACTCCTTCCATGGGTATTTTATTCCCCCTTTTAAAAAGGAACGAAGTATCCACATTTTGGTCTTCCTTCTTCTTGAGTTTCTTGTGGTTTGTGGATTGTACTTTGTGTATTCTATCTTCTGGGCTAATATCTACTTATCAGAGACTGCATACCATGTGTGTTCTTTTGTGATTGGGTTACCTCACTCAGGGTGATATTCTCCAGGTTCATCCATTTCCCTAAGAATTTCATACATTCATTGTTTTTAATAGCTGAGTAGTACTCCATTATGTAAGTGAACCACATTCTCTGTATCCATTCCTCTGTTGAGGGACATCTGAGTTCTTTCCAGTTTCTGGCTATTATAAATTAGGCTGCTATGAACATGGTGGAGCATGTGTCCTTATTACATGTTGGAGCATCTTCTGGGTATATGCCCAGGAGTGGTATAGCTGGGTCCTCAGGTAGCACTATGTCCAATATCGGGAGGAACCGTCAAATTGATTTCCAGAGTGGTTGCACCAGTTTGCAATCCCACCAGCAATGGAGGAGTGTTCCTCTTTCTTCAGAACCTCACCAGCATCTGCTGTCTCCTGAGTGTTTTATCCTAGCCATTCTGATTGGTGTGAGGTGGAATCTCAGGGTTGTTTTGATTTGCATTTCCCTGATGACTAAGGATGTTGATCATTTAAACACACACAGCAGAGATTAATGATAAAGCTACTAAACTACATCCTCTCTTTCTCCTCTCTCTCTCTCTCTCTCTCTCTCTCTCTCTCTCTCTCTCTCTCTGTGTGTGTGTGTGTGTGTGTGTGTGTGTGTGTGTGTGTGTGATGTGTAGAGCATATGCGTTGTGAGTTTGCATGTGTGTGCATGGAGGTATGTCCCTGTGCACCATGTGTATAGAGGCCAGAGGAAGAAGTCCAGAAGTTTTCCTGTGTCATTCTGCCTCACTTTCCTAACATAGGACATTTCACTGACCCTAAGTTTCACTGGTGTCCACAAGCCACAGTATCCCTACTTTCTCTGCCTTCTGCTGTTCTATGCTACAGGCTTGTGTAGCCATGTCTAGGTTTCAAGTAACTTTGCGGATTTAGTCTCAGGTCTTCATGATTGTGCTACAGCACTCCTACCCACTAGCCTATTTCTCCAACCCAAAACTACATGTTTTATGAGACCTGATATTGAAGAACTTTTATTTCCATACTTAATGTTTTAACTGTCCTATCCCTTCATGCCATAAATATCACATTACTGATTTTTATAAAAAATTACTACATTTTATAATAACCAAAAAACATCCTTGTCATTATATGACCTTAATTCCATGAGAATCTCAACATATATTCCTGTCAACTCCAACTTTACTTAACCCCAAGATTTGCTTCTGGAAAACATAACTTATAATTTTTAGACTTCCAGAAAGAAAGCTATTTGTAAACATGCTATAAGTATATATTAGGTAGATTCTTTATTAATACCTGAGGTTTGCACTTAATACCTTGGACCACAAATAATAACACAACGATTGCGCACTGCATTATTTTAATGGTAAATGCATTTAAAACTATTCTCAACTATTTAAGGAAAAGTGGTTCCATATTTTCAGCCATGGTTTAAGACTACAAGATTATAAGATTATCAATCCATAATAAGTGCACCCCACACGTTTACTTATTTTGAGCTTACACCATCTGAGGAATTCCATATAATATCTTTTGAAATATGTGGTCTAGGAACATTAGGAAATTCTCTACCATGCATTTTTTTCGAGTGAAAAACTTTTCATAATAGTAGCATATGTTGTACACATATACAAGGTCATTAAGGGGTTGAAAGAAGTAATCCAACAATTTCCATGAACATAGCACATGCAAAATTGACACCTTTTACAGAATATTAATTGACTATGACAAATATACAGTGATTTAAACTTTAAATCTGATGCCAAATGCATTCCTTTACTAGAAAAGTAAATACAACTCTTTTTTGAAATTTATTAAATATTCTTTATTTACACTTCAAATGTTCTCCCCTCTCCTGTTTTTCCCCTATGAAAACCCTTATCCCACCCCCTTCCCCCTGCTTCTATGAGGGTGTCCCCCCACCCACCCACCCAATCCTTCTTCTCCATCTTGGCATTCCCCTACACTGGGGCACTGAGCCTTCACAGTACCAAGGGCCTCTCCTCCACTGATGTATGACAAGACCATCCTCTCCTACATGTGCAGCTGGAACTTTGGGTCACTCCATGTGCACACTTTGGTTGGTGGTTTAGTCTCAGGGAGCTCTGGGGGGTCTATTTGATTCATATTATTGTTCCTCCTATGGGGCTCCTTGTTTCTCTGTAAGAGTTATCAGTGACTTCGTGATTTTTTAAATTAGAGTTACATCAAATTTCTTCCTAATCTCATAAAACAAGATTCTATTAGGGCATGTTTATCACTGTTTGGCATGTCCCTGTGAATTCCTGCCATTTGTATAAGAACAAAGGAAGCTTAGCGTTAGGTACAGAGAAGATTCCAGCTACATGCTATGCCAAGAACAAAGGAGCTGGTAGCAGCTGCACAGAACAGTGCCTTGTAGTGTTTAAGTGGATTCTATGGAAGACTCACATAGTATCTGTATAGAACATTGGAGTAAAGTTATAATATGCTTAACACATACATATCTTATCTTTGAGAAACTCCTGTGGCCTTTGGATGTCTTCAAATGAAATATAGAGGAAGCATAAAAAGACTAGGAACCAGGAGTGCTAACCTTGTATTATGTGATATGCCTCGTCACATGTAGTACACACAGCACATCTATGAGAGAAGTAAAACTTGCTGAGATATTCATGAGTTACTAGTTCTGCCTGACAGTGTGAGATACTTGGGTCTCCAAATTCCACAGGTCTATCCTTCTGAGATATCATTAACAGTAGTTGCTTAAGAGTAAAACAAGCAAAGAAATGTTCAGCATCCTTAGTCATCAGGGAAATGCAATTCAAAACAACCCTGAGATTCCACCTCACACCAGGCAGAATGGCTAAGGTCAAAAACTCAGGTGACAGTACATGCTAGCAAGTATATGAAGAAAGAGGAATACTTCTCCATTGCTGGTGGGATTGCAGGCTGGTACAACCACTCTGGAAATCAGTTTAGTGGTTCCTGAGAAAATTGGACTTAGTACTACCTAAGGACCCAGCTATACCACTCCTGGGCATATACCCAGAAAATGCTCCAATATGTAATAAGGAAACATGTTCATACCACCTTATCTATAGTAGCCAGGAGCGGAAAAGAACCCAGATGTCCTTCAACAGAAGAATGGATACAGAAAATGTGGTACATTCACACAATGGAGTAGTACTCAGCTATTAAAAATGATGAATTCATGAAATTCTTAGGCAAATGGATAGAACTAGAAAATATCATCCTGAGTGAAGTAACCCAGTCACAAAAGAACACATGTGGTATGCACTCACTGATAAGTGGATATTAGCCTAAAACCTCCAAATAACTAAGATACAATTAACAGATCACATGAAGCTCAATAAGAAGGATGACCAAAGTGTGGGTGCTTTGGTCCTTCTTAGAAGGAGAACAAAATACTCACAGGAGCAAATGTAAAGACAAAGTGTAGAACAGACACTGAAGGAAAGGCCATCCAAAGACTGTCCCACCTGGGGATCCATCCCATATACAGTCACCAAACCCAGGCACTATTGTGGATGCCAAGAAGTACATGCTAAAAGGAGCCCGATATTGCTGTCTCCTGAGAGACTCTGCCAGGGTCTTACAAATACAGAAGTGTATGTTTGCAGCCAACCATTGGACTGAGGGCAGGGTCCCCAATAGAAGAGTTAGAGAAAGTACTGAAGGAGTTGAAGCGATTTGCAACCCCATAGGAAGAACAACATCAACCCACCAGACATCTCAGAACTCTCAGGGCCTAAGCCATCAACAAAGGAGTAAACATGGCTTCAGCTGCATATATAGCAGAGGATGGCCTTGTTGGTCATCAATGGGATGAGAGGCCCTTAGTTCTGTGAAGGCCCAATGCCCCAGTGTAGAGGAATGCCAAGATGAGGAAGAGAGAGTGGGTGGGTGGGTGAGGAACACACTCACAGAAGCAGGGGGAGGGGGCATGGGATAGGGGTTTCTGGGGGGGGGGGGAAAAGGGGATAACATTTGAAATTTAAATAAAGGAAATATCCAAAAAAATGAAAAAAAAAGAGAGAGAAAAAAGAATAAAACAAGATAAATTTATGTAAGTTCTTTAAGAAAAGCATGTCCTTGAGGTGAAAATGCTCAAGGATTTTGATGCATGTGAGAACTACATTTTGTCTTAAATTGGAAGTTAGAAACAAAACGCTGCTCAAGGAGGTAGTACTTCAAGCTATAAGGTTGTGGAGACAGAAAGTAGAAGATATGGAAGAGGTGAGAGAGATCACCATCACATTTTTATAGGGTTGATGTGGAACACACACACACACAAATATAATAATATTTGAGAATCATTTGTTTCTTTTTGTGCTACATACATACATATATATATCTTATGCCTATGCCCGTGTCCTATAGTAAGGTTTTTAGAGCTTATAAAGAGGAATAAGCAAACATATTTTTGTGAGAAATGCTTTACTATCTTCAACAATGTGGTATCTTTTTAACTTAAATAGTATACATTTGGAATGTAATTGTGATATGTAAATATCTTAATTTACATTTTAATCTTTAAAATACTAACTCCAGATAATGTTGAATTCTCCATTATTTCTTGTTTTTTCCTTGAGTATTACATGTGAGCTTCCCATAGAATGATAAATGAATAAATTATACATGAATAGAGCATTTAGTCACCATTAATCATTCTAAAAATAGTGACAGGCATTGTGGATGTTGTTTTGGCCAGAAGCCAGATTACACACACTGGCACCTTAGACTTACCCTCTTTAATATTTCAGTGCATTGTCAAACATGACTTTTAGAAGCCAAATCTGTACTCATCTAAACCTCAAATAGTTTAGTGTCAGAAATGCCATTTCAAAGTCTTTTATTATAAAGTTTGATACTTTAGGAGTGACTCCATAATTTATCATTACGAATACTCATCATAGTTATACACTGCCAATCTATATATTTAGCTTAAGAGAAGAAAAAAATAAGGAAAAAATAAATTTGCACTGGAATATGAGTGCTGGAAGATATACTGTAGGGAACCTTTAAAGATGAATGGTCATTATCCACTGAATCTACCTAGTACTTTTCATACACACATGAGTGAATGGAGCCGTTCACAGGATCCTAAGTAACCTACCATGGGGCTCCACCTCTGGCTCAGGAGCTATGGGCAAGTGTTTGCCGATGACATAGGGAAGGTCAACTTCCTTCATCTATGTGGCCCATGGTTGGTTGCTCTTGCTCCGGTGGACAGTTCAATACATTCATGTATGTACAGGAAGAAATTATTTCACTCAGTGTGTTATTTTTATTTAAAGAAAATATAACATTGTGATTTAGTGAGAGATAGGAGCTGGGAAGTAATTGGTGGTGGTGGTGGTGGAATGAATGTGATCTAAATTCTACTAGTCATCATTGTACTTATGTATTAAACTGACAAAGAATGAACATGCCAATTTAAAGATGACCATAATCAAAGTCAAGATGGAAAAAAAAGAATAAATATTGTACTTCATGGTTTTAAAGGACCTGGAATTAAACTTTTGCTTAGTCATAAATTGTTGATCAAAGGAAGTGCAGTTTCAATTTAGCAATTTTTATTCCATTTTCTCTTAGTTTAAGCATGAGACATCATTTCTGTGTTAAATGCAGAACAGCAAATTTCACATCTGACATCCTGTGTGGCATTGGCTTTGTTAAGGAGAGATGTTTGAAACCTCATGAACTATAAGAAGACGAGTAATGCACAGAAAGTTTAAATTTGACTATTATCATTATTTGAGCCCAGACGCAGAGACAGTTTTGTACTATGCTGCTGTTTGATCTTATTCAACAGGAGAAAGGGAGAATTCCAAAAAAGAAAAAGAATAAGCTCGAAGATTGTATGAAACATGGGTATACATCAGAGGTGGCTCTTCATCCAGAGATCACCTTAGTGCCATCCTATATCAGATAATATATAATAATATAATCTATATTGAATATATATAAATCCAAGTATGCTTTATTCATTCTCAGTTCTGAAATCACTAGGTACTTTGTAGTATTATTTTTTATTTCAAATTTGATTCCCTGTGATCTGAATCTCTTTTGATAAAAATAAATATGATAACATTGGAAATAACCAACAGACAGAAATCAAAATAACAGCAAGGAGAATTGATAGAGGAGCAATCGGAGGCAATAGCACCAAAGTTGGCATAGCTTACTGTAGAAAAATGGGGAGGACCAGCTGCTTTAATAATGTGTGCTTGTGCTGGCTGGTTCTGTGTGTCAACTTGACATGAGCTGGACTTATCACAGAGAAATGAGTCTCCCATGAGGAAGTGCTTCCATGAGATCTAGCTGTAAGGCATTTTCTCAATTAGGGATCAAGGGTTGGAGGGTCCATTGTGGGTGGTGCCATCCCTAGGCTGGTAGTCCTGTTTGAATTCTTATCCAATGTGGAGGTATAAGCTGAATAAACCCTTTCCTCCCAAACTTGCTTCTTGGTCATGATGTTTGTACAAGGATACAAACCCTAAGACAATCTTCAAGTAGTTTCTTCACTGACAATCTGCCCTGTCCTTGTCACTTGGGGGAAGTTGTCCCACTGCCACTGTGCCTGGCTTGAAACATGTTATTAATAATCTCAGAGTATCCCAAATGCATCAGTGTCACATTAAGGTACTACCCCTTGGAGTAATCTTATCAAGAGCAATCCAGATTTTAATTCTCTTCTTCTCTCTTCCTGTGTCTTCTACTATCTCCCTTTTGTCTGCTTAATGAGTGAATTTGCACCTGCCTGAATGTTGTCATATAAATCTGTGTA
The DNA here is from genome assembly GCA_019843815.1 of Montemys delectorum. NCBI lineage: Eukaryota > Metazoa > Chordata > Mammalia > Rodentia > Muridae > Montemys > Montemys delectorum. The sequence goes on along the minus strand of JADRCD010188739.1, from coordinate 35,461 downwards.
TTCCTGTGTGTATCTGTATCAAAGGGCTTTTGCTGTATATTTACTGAATAGAACAGAAGGAGGGAAGAAGGGATATTTTACAGAAATCTTTTAACAAAGTTTTTCAAGGGGTAAAGCTTTACTAACTTCAACTGACCCAAATAGAAAACAAGTACATAAGATCAAGCAACATCCATCAGCTACACTTACTTCCACCTGAGAGATAAGTCAGGGTGTTTCCTTCCTATAGATGATTCACAATATGAGGCACTCAATACCTATCCACAGTGAGTGGTGGACCAGCGACCCTCTTGGAAGTCAAATGCACATGGATTCTGTTTTACAGTGCAGGTTTCCCAAATATACATAGTTTTACATGACTGTGCAGAATGCAGACTGGGGCCAATTCTTTCTTACAGTGTGGTTTTATGTGTCTTTTTCTTATAGAAGTTTGCCATTTAAATTGTTATTAGTTGTTGAAAGAAAATATTCCATGACATGTAAAATTAGAGAAAACTGAAATTTCAAGGTCCCTGTATAGTGTTTTGGTTTTTGTTTTATTTTGTTTGTGTGTTTTTGTTTGGTTGGTTTGGGTTTTTTTTTTTTTGGCTAAAATTGTTCAAATTATCTGTAGCTGTCTTTCCATCTTGTGAGAAGAATTAAATTAGCTGCAATAAAAACCTACAGTAGGTACAACCTAGTGCATTTACCACCTAGTGCTGCACAAAAAAAAAAAAAAAAAAAAAAAAAAAAGATAAATGGCTCAGTCCTGGTCTGTGTGCCAGTGTGTGGTGTGTGTGTATTGGTAGCTTGTTTTAGATCTTCTGTCTCTATATAGCCTGTACTCAGTCACATGCCTCACATGTCTCCTAAATTCCTCTTATACAATAATGTAGAAGGGTATGAGAACAGAGGTGTGTTTCAGGGGAGATATCTATTAGATGGGGACAGCTGTCTCTTTACAGTAGTGTGAAATTTCTCCTTTGAACTATATTTCATTCAGGATCTTTTAAATTCTCTGCCTATAACCAAGCTTAGGACCCCATGTTGGTTGTCTTTGTGGAAGCTATTCTGAGCAATTGTCCTTAAAGAAGGCAAGGCAGGAGAAGGAAGAAGAAAAAGAGGAAATAAATGGAAGAAGACAAAGAGAACAGGAAGAAGAGAAAGAAGAAAAGAAGAAAGAGCAGCTACTGTCAGTTTATCACCTTAGAAAAGTATTCTTTTCTTCTGTATCTACCACTTTTGATACTTTGTAACACTCCCCACCTTTAAATGGAATCCTGTCATGTGAACTTAGTCAAGACATACTCATCCACACATCTTCTGTCACACCCTGCCCCTTGGTGGTAAATGTCCTTTTGTACATTTGAGTTCAGAGTTAGGTCCTCTTTAACTCTCTGCTGAGTCCATCTGCTTACCTATCACCTTGGTTTCCTATGGATGAAGTACTGTTCAACATGCTCAACAATGCGAGATCTCTTTGACACCCCAGGGTTCACAGCAGACAAAAAGGATTTCTTTTGACCATGACTACTATATCTTTCCTTCTTCCAGAAATGCAAACACACACAGATCAAAATTTCTCTTCTGTCCATGTTTACTGATCATGTCAAAGAAGAGCCAAAATATTTTCAAAGTAGTTGGATATTTTTTCATATGTATCCTAAAGCTTAAAAGTTAGAGGGCAAGACTATACCTTTCACATTGTGGATAACAAGTTAAATTTTTCTCTTTTACTGTCTATAGTGATCACTACTTTCACATGAAAGTACAAAAATGGATTATCCTATGTATTTGCTTTCATTCACCCAAATCCACAGTTCAGTCCTTTCTTTGCTTCTCCTTCTTCTGGGCTCGTGTTTACAATCACCTGGATTCTTTGTGTGTCCAAAAAAGAACTTGATTTCAAACTCAGTGAAACTAACTGTGTTTTGATTTGATCATTTGATGAAGCAGGCTCCAGGAAGAGTTTATGATGGTTTATGCAGGAAGCAAAAGGGATTGTCAAATGTCAATGTCTTTTCTTTTGCTACTTCTCTGTTCATTTCTTCACTGTTGTTTAATTATCTGGCACATTTTCTTTGTGTAATGAAAACTACACCTGTCAGTGACTTTAAAATGGAATCCATAACTTGATATCTCCTAGAAAGCAGATGGCCTTTGCTCTAGTAAATGTGACTAGACTACCTGGCTAAGAACATCTGTAGATGCAGCCAAGAGGCTGGCCAGTGGGGTCAAGTTCCTTTTCATAAAACTGGGCTCTCTACCTCGTGAGCAAAGGTAACTAAAGGAGGATAATAAACCAGTCTGTGCTTTGATATGGACAGCTATCTATTTAGGAGACATTTTATAAATATATTTTATAGTTTGAAGCAAGCAACTGGAATATATACATCTTGTCAAGTTAGTGAAGAGGAAAATTTAAAAAAAAATCATCTTTGAAAAAGACTTGAAAAGAAACCATCTTACAAGGTTACTTATAAATGTAATAGTTAAATAAATGTATGTTCCTATCAGTAGTGATTGGCAAATTAGTGTAGTTATTTAAAATGCCATATCCAAAATACAAATGCCTAGCAGTGCTATAAAACATATATTTATTGATTTGTATAATTAATTATAAATACCATCTGTAAAGCAAAGTAAAGGGTCAAATAATACAACATGTGCAAGATAACATTTTTATATATGAGTGAATAAAATGGTATTATAATATGAGGAAAAACCAAGATCATATCAAAGACATTGCATTGAGACTTGTTATTGGCTTATATATAAACCTCTAATACTCAATTTATTCACAAAGTTTGTGTACAAACTATTTTTAAAATATGGAACAATTTTTAGGGGGACTAAGAAGTCCTCTGTAATTGTGTCTACTACAAATAACAAGGAATCTATAACAATAATACCACAAAAATATGACTTTCTAAAAGATTTGAACAATGATAACACTGTTAGATATGTTAGCATATAAGGAGGAAGTCCCATGGAGTTCTAGCACTAGAAAGAATAACTAAGCAATACTGGCAGAGAGAGGAGAATTAGTCTTCCCCAGGAATAAGACTGTTCTTATTAACCAGTACCAAGTAGTTAACTCTGAAATTATACACATGCAAGCAAATCTTAACAGACCCAGAGTGTTATAGATATATATTTATGCATATACATGTGACAATAACAATCAAGGAAAAATAATCTATGAGTTAGAGAGAGAGTTAGGGGAATAGGAAGTGAGTTAATAGAGAAAAGAGAAGAAGAAATAATATAATTATATTTTATTTTTAAAAATTAACAATTTTAATTGATTATGCAATTTCTCTATAACATCATTGAAGTTTTCAGTAAAATGTCTGATTATAAATTTACACACACACATATATACATGAATACATATATTCAGACACACACACACACCACACAGATATACACACACACTCACACACATACACATACACATATACATTCAATAACTTTCAGCACAACTAACATATTATAAAGAAAATAGGGAATAGTAGAACACTAGAAAATGAAAGTCTAACATAATAATAAAGATGAAGTTTTTTGTGGTAAATGAAGCATATCTGTTGAAACTTAAAAAAATACTTCCTAGTAATCCAAAGAAATTAAAAATCAAAAAAAAATCCTACTATGTACTGTGACACATAAAGCTGTAGCATGTGAAGAGTTCTTATACATTAACATTTGAAATGTCATATCTGTGTTTATGAAAATAATCTTCATTATAAATGAGTGAATATATGGTTTCCTTTGGTGAGAAAACATGCACAATTATTTTGACAAGTAATTGGAAATCAAAAAAGAATGCACTATTTCCATAAGTGACATGATTATACACTAAAAATTTGTAAAACTTATACTGATATAAGAAACTATACACCAAAATACTTTTGACATGGATACATGACCTACAGTACACATGAGTTAACTGACAAAAACAAACAAACAAACAAACAACAACAAAAACATTACCTTAATTGCCATATTTCAATGACAAATTCCCACAAAACTTTTATATATTATTTTTTGTTTTACAAGCATATAGTTATGCATGGGTACAGAAATATAAATCCAAACCATTATTTGCCATGCTCATGGTAAAAAGATCATAAATTGAGGCCTCTAGAAGTTTAATGTCAGATAAATAGTGGTATATCACTGCGGGCACATTTGGAACAAAATCACATGGAAGATACACACTTAAGATTAAGTGTGTCTCTGGGTGTGGCATATTATTTATAGAGGCTAAATAAGAAGTTCCAACACCTACGTCAAAATCTAGTCATTGAGTAACCCAAAGAAACAAAATATTTTTCATTGTATAATCATCAATTGATTTGGAAAACATTAACTTACATTTGCTAAATCAATACATACTTGTTTCCTAAGCTAACATTTTTTTATACCTGTCATTTCAATTTCTGTGCAAGCATTGTTGTGTAATTTAAAAGTGAAGTCTTAAAGCCCAACTACTCTTTATAGATGAGAGGTTTCAAACTAAGTTTAAAGTTGGGAAGATAAATGATAATAACTTGAAAAAATATACATTTCATGCCCACCATGACAAGTATCATTTAATAATTGTCCAAATGGCAATGCTAAGGATGCTAGCTTTAAATTTCTTGAGATTTGACAAACAGGCAATTTAATGATTTTCACCTTGCCTTGGTATCCAAGCAAGTAACTGGAGAATACTAAAATACATGCATTAATCAAAAATATATTTAAGTGTTTTTATTCAAAACAAATGATCTGCTAAAATAATTTCAAGTACTTGTCATTTTTATTAAAATTAATCTTTAAAGTATTTAATGATATCATAAATTTAATGCAGTTAATCATTATCAAAAACATGAAAATCTTTTAAGAAAAGGCTAGCTTACTTTCTGATAGGAAGATATTAAGATACAAAGATTTATATTAAGGAATAGTGTAAAATAAGATGTTTCCAAATTAGGGATAACTAAGGATCTTTTGCTTTATAGACATCATGACTTGTATAATGGATGCCATTTCCTCCTCCATATTGGCTTCTGGAAGGCTGAAAGTCAACTTTGTGGCCCACTCATAGCAAAGTGAAAGGTTTTTAAGAATTGATTTTTGTATTAGTCTCATTTTGGGATCCATTTTATGAGTCCCTAACTTTATATTCCTTTTCTCTCCCTTCGACTTCTATTCTAGGACATCTTAATGCATTTTATGTATCTACTCTTTCAAGAAATATTTATTGATCTTCTACTAATGGGCCAAGAACTGGGACAGGCATTCTACTCTGAGCAGAATGTATTACAAATTGCATGACCTTGCCCATAGGAAATACACTGGAAGCAGGCTTCATTTAGAAGGCAATATGCTAATTAATTATCCAGTAAAGATGATCATGATGGTCCAGGTGGTAAATCCACATTCAGAATTCGTGTTTCTTCCAGCAAAGGTGCACTACATACTGTCTTCAAGAGTAGAAAAAAGTCTAATGTGATAAACAATAGTGTCACCTAAAGAGCTGACTGTCATATAAGACACTTCCAGAATGTCCTTTCCTGACGGCAGGCAGTCAGCCTCAGACATAGGGGCTGACTCATATGTCAAGACAGATCCAATCCACCCAACTAGTATAAGCCCCATATCTAACAGAGTTCCTGGTAAATTTTCAAACGAGCAGAAATATGTGTATAAATTTGGACTATAAATTCTCAGTCAGAAATCCTATTTCTAGACTTATTCCAATTCTCTATCTAGTGAAAGCCTCAGATTCTACCCACAACAATGGAAATCCTTACCACTGACCATATTTTGTGTCAGGAAAAGCAGATACCAGAGGTGATAATTCAACATTTGCCCATTGGGAAGGCTTCTTTTATTACTACTTGATAAAATTGCACCCTAAGGTGATCCTCAATGACTATTCAGGCTCTGTAAGTCCCATTTGCTTTAGTGTGAATCCAGTAGTTATTTGTCTCTGAATGATAAAACATGGTAAGAATGATGAGATGTTGCTAATATAATATATTATGTATGTGAAACCATAGTTTGGCAGTTTACTATGACTATGTTTTGTAGATCAAAGGAGAAAGAGACCATGATAATATCAATATCCTACACTAAGGGTCATGTTTCAAAGACTAAGCCCTCCAGGAGCAACTACAGGAGACTGAATTCTATTAACAGCCTAGAGAACTTCAATCATCTTATCTTGGCTTTCATGTGAGAACACATTGGCTGAAACTTCAGTCACAGCCTGTACCAGTCTAGGCAGAAGCGCCATTTAGGCCACACTCTGACCAAAGATGGATGAGTGTTCTATTTAGATCTGTTCTAATTTGTTAGATAGTTATAGCAAAGCAACATGTCACTCTTCAGGAATAGTTCTGCCGTAGAGTACTTTAGTAAGCTTGTCCATCTTTAAATACCATGTAGTGGTCCTGCTTCTACCTTCTTCACCTTATTCTCTGATGGTACTGGTGTGAGTAAAGAGGCAGATTGTTTTCTGCTTTCCTTCCAATTCTGCTAATTCTACATCTTCACTTCCCTGTTAGAAGAACACAAGCAAATATTCTTTTATTTAGAATATCATAAGAAGCCCATTTCTTAGGTTCTAGAAATATCCAGAACTCACCTTTTACAAGTATTTCATCCTTTTCAGGTTGTAACCATTAACTTGATTGATTTATTGTCTGATGTTTTTCTTTTTTCTTTTTCTTTTTTTCTTTCTTTTTTTTTTTTTTTCAAGACATGGCTTCTCTGTGTAACCCTGGGTGTCCTGGAACTCACTCACTTTGTAGACCAGGCTGGCCTCGAACTCAGAAATCTGCCTGCCTCTGCCTCCCAAGTGCTGGGATTAAAGGCATACACTATCACTGCCCGGCTTGTCTGATGTTTTTCTATTTGGGTTTGTGTCAGTTCTATTTGAGCTCTCTATCTGTATCTCTGTTCTCTCCCTCTCTCTCTTTCTCTTGTGTGTGTGTGTGTGTGTGTGTGTGTGTGTGTGTGTGTGTGTGTCACTATGTGCATATGTGTGTGTTTGTCTTCAATTTTCTTTCTGTTGACAGTTCTTAGTATTCAGATTAAGTCACAAAAATGCAGAAGAAAAATTCAATAAGGAAAAATTAATATGTTACTGTATTTTTTCTTTTCTTTTATTGGATACATTTAAAATGCAATCCCTTTTCCAGGTTTCCCCTCTGGAACCCCCCTATCTCATGCCCCATCTCCTTGCTTCTACCCCACCCACCCACCCACCCATTCTCACCTCCCGGTCCTGGCATTCGCCTACACTAGGGCATCGAGCCTTCACAGGACCAAGGGCCTCTCCTCCCATTGATGCCTTGCAAATCCGTTGTCTGCTACATATGTGGCTGAAGCCATGGATCACTCCATGTGAACTCTTTGGTTGCTGGTTTAGTCCCTGGGAGCTCTGGGGGGTCTGGATGATTGATATTGTTATTCTTCCTAAGAAGGGGTTTGCAACCTTTTAGCTCCTTCAGTCCTTTTTCTAACTACTCCATTGGAGAACCAGTGCTCAGTCCAATGGCTGGCTGCTAGCATTTGCCTCTGTATTTGTCAGGCTTTGGCAGAGCCTCTCAGGAGACAGCTATATCAGGCTCCTTTCAGCAAGCAATTCTTGGCATCTACAATAGTGTCTGGGACTGGTGACTGTATATGGGATGGATCCCCAGGTGGGGCAGTCTCTAGATGGCCTTTCCTTCAGTCTCTGCTCCACACTTTGTCTCTGTATTTCCTCCTGTGAGTATTTTGTTCCCTCTTCTATGGAGGACTGAAGCATCTACACTTTGGTCTTCCTCTTTCTTGAGCTTCATGTGGTCTGTTAATTGTATCTTGGGTATTCTGGGCTTTTGAGCTAATATCCACTTATCAGTGAGTGCATACCACATGTGTTCTTTTGTGACTGGGTTCCCTCATTCAGGAGAATATTTTCTAGTTCTATCCATTTGCCTAAGAGTTTATGAAGTCATTGTTTTTAATAGCTGAGTAGTTCTCTACTGTGGAAATGTGCCACATTTTCTGTATCCATTCCTCTGTTGAAGGACACCTGGGTTCTTTCCAGTTTCTGGCTACTATAAATAAGGCTGCTATGAACGTAGTGGACCATGTATCCTTATTAGATGTTGGAGCATCTTCTGGGTATATGCTCAAGAGTGGTGTAGCTGGGTCCTTAGGTAGTACTATATCCAATTTTCTGAGGAACTGACAGACTGATTTCCAGAGTGGTTGTACTAGCTTGCAATCCCACCAGCAACGGAGGAGTGTTCCTCTTTCTCCACAACCTCTCCAGCATCTGCTGTCACCTGAGTTTTTGATCTTAGCCATTCCAACTGGTGTGAGATGGAATCTCAGGGTTGTTTTGATTTGCATTTCCCTGATGACAAGGGTTGTTGAACATTCCTTTAGGTGCTTCTCAGCCATTCCACTTTCCTCAGTTGAGAATTCTTTGTTTAGCTCTGTATCCCACTTTTTAATAGGGCTATTTGATTCTCTGGAGTCTAACTTCTTGAGTTCTTTGTATATATTAGATATACAAAATAGAAGTGCAAATGTCTGAAATTGTGAAATCACATTCTGTATGAGCTATAAGCATTGGTGTTCCTGTATTGGCAATGAACACAAAATGATAGACAAAGCATTTCCTTTTCTCTCCACTGTTTCTTCGGTAACAAATCTAACTGAGTAGAGGTAGTTTATTTCTATCTAGAATAATTCCCTATTTATGTTGCTAGCACAAGAAGTCTCTTTCAAAGAGTCCACTAAGAACTTTTCTGCATAAGGGGTTTTCATCTGTCAATGACTGACTTCGTACCTTTGAACTCAGTGCATATTCCTCCTCCACCTTATCAATCTAGGCATCTGTCTTCCCATACTCACAAAGACTTGCTTCCCAGAGATCTGTGCAGCAGATTGTATATGTCACCTCCAAACAGGCCTGCAGTCTTAATTGAACAGCTCTTCGGTACATTACAACCACCACAGTGAAGCCTTCACTGACCCTGACAGATAACAATACTCATGTAATATTTTCATCCCAAGACCAAGTGGAGTTGTTGTCCCCTAAAGTCTTATAGGTTCAATTTTCTGATCAGTCACAGACATACTGTGTAATTAACTATATGTGTGTGCCCCTGTAAGAACCAAGGAGCATAGCTTCATGTATTGCATCTCAGTAGAAAGTATCAGAGAAATTAATATGTACTCAGTTACTTATAGTAAAACCTAGACCTAACTATACCTGCTGAATCCAGATTATGTGATTATCTACTACATTTAAGCCATTGAGTTTGAAACTGTATTGCTAACTTACTAACTATCCATGGACTTACCTTCTTCAAATCCCCTAATGATTGACCTAGGCTTTATTCATAATAGTTGGAAACTGGAAACAACCTAGATATCTCTCAGCCAAAGAATGGATTAAAAAAATGCGGTACATTTACACAATAGAATATTACTTAGCTATTAAAAATTATGATATCATGAAATTTTCAGGCAAATGAATAGAACTAAGAAATGTCATCATGTGTGAGGTAATCCAGACAGAACCAGAAAGACACACATTTTATGTACTAGCCATGTATTACAGGATATCTGTGGTATAATACAGAAACTCAAAGAAGGTAAGTTGCTAGGAAGGTCCAGTGGAAGGACACTCACTCAGATGATTAAATAGATTAGACATTGGGGGTTGATGGATGGAAGGGATTGAGTTGGGGGGTGGTGAGAATGAGAATGTGAGGTATGAAGTGGAGGAAGAGAACAGAGGGACTGAGAACTGGAAAAGAGATCTGAAATCATAAAGGAGGTATCTCCGGGACAAGCTATAAACCTGGGACCAGGGAAACTCCTAGGAATCTATGAAAGTGACCCTAGCTAAGACTCCTAGTAACAGAGAATATTGAACTTAAGTGACCACATCCTGTAAGTAGCCAAGACTTCCAATATAGGGATGGGGACACCAACCTAGCCACAAAACCTTCAATGCAAAATGTGTCCTGCTTACAAGATGTGCAGGGATTAAGATGGAGTAGAAATTGATGGAATCGTCAACCAATGGCTGGCCGAACTTGAGACTCATTCCATGGGAGAGAGCACCTCTGACACTATTAATGGTACTCTGGTATGCTTGTTGACAGGAGTCTAGCATGACTCTCCTCTGAAATGTTTTACTCAGAAACTGATAGAAACAAATGCAGAGACTCATAGCCAAATATTAGGTGGAACTTAGGGAATCTTGTATCAGAGGAAAGATTAGATTAGCCAGAGAGGTCAAGGACATCACAAGAAGAGACTCACGGAACCACCAATCAGAGAGCATGCATAGGGCAGACCTAGGCCCTCTACATATGTGTAACAGATTGCAGCTTGATCTTCATGTGGTACTCCTAACAACTAGAAGAGGGGCTGTCTCTGACTCTGTTGCTTGCCTTTGGATCCCTTTCTGCTCACTTCTTTAGCATCAGCAGAAGAAAAGCCTAGTCCTGCTGCAGTTTGATATGCCAAGGAGGTTGGATATCAATGGGAGGCCTCCCCATTTCTGAGGAAAAAGGAAGTGGGAGATGGGGGAAAGAGGGGAAATGAGATAAAAGGAGAGGGGAGGTTGTCATTTGAATATAAGGTAAATAAGTAAATTAATTCATAACCATAATAATAATTTTTAAAAGCAAGCCTTGGGGAGCAAATCAGTAATCTGTATCCATTCAAAGCCTTTAATAATGTTCTGCTTCCAGGTTTTTGTTCTTCTTGACTTTCTGCCCTTGCTGATTTTGAAACTGTTATTTGAAATTGTGAGTTAAATAAACCCTTTTCTCCACAAGTTGCTTTTGGTCATAGCATTTAACAGAGCAACTGCTAACTTAATTAAAACAAGTTAAGTAGTTAACTTTAAAAAATAAAATCAAAACAAACAAACAAGACAAAGAAAAATTTTGACACTTTTGCATTTCTAAGTATTCTCAGAGAGATCCCATAGCTGATGAGAGCACTAAACCCAGAGGCTAGGATCAGGGAGCATACAGAAAGTGTGAAATTTCCTAGAAACCATAGCTGTGAGGGCAAAATGAAAATCCAATGCTCAGAATAAATAAAACCAAAAAGTGACTGAAGTCCAGCCTGATGTTCTGATAATGAAATAAGGAAAAATAAAAGGCAAAGATTCTTACAATGAAGAGAACAAGTATTTGAGGACATAAAAGATATATATATATATATATATATATATATATATATATATGACGGATACATCTGGTTAGTAGTTTCTATGTCTAGATATTGTTTAGCAATCCCCTTGGAACTGACACATTCCCTCCTTCAGGGACAGATTTCTTAATAGGACTTCAGAAATTAATGAAATTAGAAGGTACAGGAAGCTCAGAAATATTCCTAGGACCTGCCCCTAATGTTGATAAGGCAGGAATTAGTTACTGGGACAGAACACTCACTGTGGAGTGCAGCTGACAGAACATTGTACAGGAATCCCTAAATTAGTTGCCCTCAATGCTGAACTGAAATTGTATCTGCCATTGAGCTGTCGATGTTTCAGTGAGTAGTCCTTTAAAACCATTGCTTCTGTGTGTCATTGCTCTATCTGTAGGGAACAGAATTTGGTTCCAGCTCAGGGGGAGGGCCCAAAGCTGAACACTATTACTGATGCTTTGATGCTATATTGGGCTAGAAAACAGGGGCTTATTATGACTGTCCTCTGAAAGGCCCAACAAGCAGCTGAAAGATTTAGATGCAGATATTTATACCCAATGACTGAATTAGGGAAAAGCTGAAAGAAGTTGAGGAGGAGGGAGACCCTATAGGAAGACCAGAAATCTCAACTCACCTGGACACCTGCCCCTCAAGATCTCTCAGTCACTGAGCTATCAATCAGCTGATAAGGGGCCCCCAACACATATACAGCAGAGAACTGCTGGATCTGGACTCAGAGAAGATGCACCTAACCCTGGAGAGACTTGAGATCCCAGGGAGTAGGGAGGTCTGGTGGAAAGGGGGCGGGGCGGGGTCAGGACATCCTCTTGGAGATGGAATGAGAAGGTGTGGAATGTGAAATAGTCAGAGGGTAGACCAGGAGAGGGGATAAAGTCTGAATTTTAAAAAATGATTAAAGAATAAATTTAAAAAGAAAATAAAAATTAAAATACTGATCGAGAAAATAATTTAAAACAAAACAAATGACTCATTTATTTTGAAATCCTCATTTCAGTCTATAAATGAATATAAAATTCATGTCCAAAATTCCTCATGACTCTTTCATTAAATCATAAGAAGCAAACATTACTTATTAGGCATATAAAGAAAGAAAAAAGAAAGAATGAAGAAGAAGAGAAAGAGGAGAATAATTAACTCATGAGAAATGGAGTTATGAAATTTAGAAAAAAGTTAAAATATTTAATGATAGATGTTGATATTTGGCTTAATTTACTAGCTGTGGGCATTTATTAATATTGAATTATAACAACTTTGCATTCATATTTCAAATGAACAAGTAATATAAATACATGAATAATGTGAAAAATACAAATAATATGTCAAGCTCATAGGTAACTATGAAAGTTTTGCAAGATAAAATTAGAAAATATTATATTTGAAAACTAGAATAAAAACACAAATCATATTGCTACTAGTAGGTAATGGAAGAAAATATTTTCTTCTAAATCCCCTATCTTCTATTGTTAGATATTCTTACATTATTTGTTGACTTTATCTGAAATTAAAGATATCATAATATTTGTGACAATACATAGTCTGAGCCATCAGTGCCCTGATAGCATCTGCTGGCAACCAGCACGTATGCAACGCACATGCTAACATGAAGGCAAAACACTCAGCACAACATTAAATTAAAAACACTTTTTTGTAATGAGAATTTGATAACAAAGCACAGACTTCTAAGTTTGATGAAGTCATTATACACACACACACACACATGCACACACACACATACACACACCACACACACACACACACTTGCACACACACACACACACACACACACACACACACACACATATGCATGCACATGCCCACATGCCACTGAATGCATGTTTTAGCTAAACAGGCAAATAGGATAACCTACTAGGATAACCTAGTCTAAATTCAGTTGAAATGAATGGATTTTTCTAAGAATATCCTAGAGAAGAGGTTCTCAATCTGTGGTTCACTACCCCTCTGGAGTAGTTCAAACCTGTCATAGAGGTTGCTTAAGACAATAAGAAAACACAGACATATATATTATGATTCAGCATAGTAGTGAAACTATAGTTATGAAATAGCAACACAAAAAAAAATTTATGGTTGAGTTTTCCACAACATGAGGAATGATATGAAAGGGTCGAAACATTTGGAAGGATGAGAATAATTGCTCTAGAGGAATACAACTAAGACTGCAGATATTAGAATAATGGGTATAAGTAAATTTTTATATAGAATACATTTATCATCCAGCAGTAGCTAATGGGTATATCCTTGCCATAACTGTGAGGAAAGACTTGAGTTCTCCTAGGAGCTACATGTCATTCATAACTGTGCATCAATACTAACAAACTTAGATTTCTGAATGCAATATGGTTAATAATATCCCAGTGTGAACACAGAATATTGTTCATCTTAGTCACAACCAACATAGACATGAAATCTATAGACAGCAGAGTCACAATTGATCAGAACAGTATGCCCTGAAGAAAAATTTGGTATTATTATTTCGGTTAGTTGCCCATGATGATGCTAAAAATGGAATAGCGTGAGACCATGATAATGCCTTGACCTATAGGAGTAAACAAAAATGTCTAGGTCTAGAGAATAAATATCTAGCCTCATCTACTCACACAAACTCACTGCTCTTCACTGAGCTCCCAAACTAAAGCAAGTTGTAAGATCCATAATTCTGTAAATACATGTCCCCTTAACCTTGTTAATATTCACCGTATTAATATATTATTAGATTTTCTTGAAGAGAACTGTAGCTACTTTTCAGTGTAGTGAGGTACATTAGAAAATTAGAAATAGAATTTTTCAAAGACTGATTAACCTTGATTCGTAAGAGATTCAGAGTTCTGTAGACTCAAAATGATTTTAGAGTCTTCCAGGCAAAACAAGGAATTATAGAGATAAGTGATCCAGAAAGTTTTAACTCCGTTTCTTCTGGTCCACTAAGTCCCTAGTATATTCTATGGTAGGTTTCTTTGTCCAGAATATAATGTTGAAATAAATCTCCCATCCATCCTCAATGGTTTATGGGTTGAGAGGCACTGTTGAAGGAAAAACAGTTGAAAGCCACTGAAACTATGTCTATCCATGAAATAAAGGCAAAGCCACATTCTGGGAGGATTTGCAGAAATGGCTATAACTGCTATGGACCACACTACAGCTAGAGAATGATTTGCACTATCTATTCTCTAGTCATCTCATCTATTTGGACTGTGTAAGAACAGAAAGAGCATGGGAAACAACAGGCCATCCTAAACACACTCAGGTGGTAATTCTATCCCAGATGTTATATGAGGCATGGTGGCACCTTGAATGTACTACTCATCTATAGGATGCTTTTGTTTGTTTGTTTCACATTTTAATTTAATAACCTATAATTTCATTTTGTGATGTCTATGTAATTATCAGTATGGGGCCCACCATGAGAGCCTGATCAATATACTAGAAATCACACTCTTATTAAAGAAGTGAACTTACTCTTCCTTCCATAGACCTGACCATAGTTCCTAAATGTGAAATAGAAATTATGAATACCTTTGCAGTTTGCACTAGAGTTTTGACCTGGTTGATCTTGTGCAGATCTAGTTTATGCAAGCTCAGCCAATCTGAGTTCATAAAATCAGTGGTATTGCCAGAATCAGGAGACGCAATTATTCTCTATCCCTCCCTGACTTGTATTTTTGACAACTCTTCTAATTCTTTCTTCTATGTTAATCTCTGAGCCTTGTGGTAGGAGTGTGATGCAGGTACCCTGTTGGCAGCTTAGCCTTGCGTAATCACTTACTCTTTGCACTTCAACCAGTTGTAAATTTTCTGAGTTAACTTTCACCCACAGCACAGAAAAATAGAGTAATGGAACATCCTAATTACCTCTGATTATCTGTGGCCTGACATAGAGTTAATCTGGTCTTTACCCTGGGCCTTCATCTTTGTCTGCAGCTGCTGCAAGATAAGAAACCCCAAAGCAACAAGAGGCCTTCATCTTTCAATTCTTCAACATGACATATAATTCATTAGAATTAGTACTCTAAACCATGTGTCTTGAAACCTTCTAATTTGAGAAAGTGCTCAGAACATGAGCATTCTACAAACAAGTTCAAGTTGCCTTGTAACCACATCTACTTTTAGTTATAGGTCCTGAAGCTTTAAGGGTGCAATAAAATGTCATTATTCATTGGGGTGCAATTGAAAAGTTTCTTGGGCCTTTAAGTGAATCATAGACCATACACTGAGGATTTTGAACACATTGGATGAATCATCTGGAAATACTTTATCCTTTAGAGAAATATTCTCTGTCTGCTATTAGAACTCAAGGAAAGTGGTAACACTAACTTGTCATGTGCCCTGTGCAACCTTTCTTGAAAGACTTGCTGGTTTACTGATACTCAAATTAACTTGCACAGAAAAACTGCAACACTCAATAAAAGTGATATTACAAAAGTGAGAAAAATCATACTGTAAGAAAAGTTGTACAGGAAGTGATCCAAATGCCCATTGGCTTTTTCTGATAAACTGTATTATCTTCCACATCACTATATAGAGCATCAAATGAAATTTCCTTTAATAAAATAACTGAGCAAGTCACATTCTGGTCATGTATTACAGGTGATTGTGCATGGTAAGCAAGCATCACATAAACTCAGAAGCCTCATACTGAAATGGCCTGGATGTATAATCAGAAAGTCCTTCTGGATTTTCTGGGAAATCTAGGGAAAGCTTTTAGAAGGACACTGTTTTCCTTGCTTCAGAAGAGAGATGGCCAGAAGTAAGATGCATGGACTGTGAATAATGAAGTGAATAAGTTTGAAAGATTTGGAATCAACCTAAATTAAGACATATGTGACTATAATTATGAATATGACCACATGTCTTTTTCTTCAGTGGTACACATGAAATGACAATAGAAATCACTTATAAGAATATAGAGCAGTGAGAACTCCAGTTTCTTGTGACTATGCACATGCAGACAGTTAAACACATACACACATACACATACATACACACCTATACACATACATACACACAGAGAGACATACACATATACTCACAGACATACTTACACACACATACTGCACACACATATGCACACAAACGTATACACATGCACAAACAAACATAAACACATACACATGCACAAACACATATAAACAAATATGTATCCTGACAAAAGAGACTGGAATCACCCCCCAAAGAACTACTTGTACACAGGTCCACATCCCCTTATATTACTTACCATTATTTTCTCCCCTACCTTTGGACAGTGGGCTTGGAAGTAGGTTCAAAGCATTTGAAAACCCTTATTAAAGAATGTTTTGAAAAACAATCTAAGCCTTCAGATTTTCTTTCATATAATCTTGTTTACTGGAGTTTCCGGAATATACTTATCCCAGACTGTAAGACAGAGGAGAAGCAGCTCATTCTTGAAGACTGTATACTTACTGCTATGGGTTTTCATATTTGCCTCCTGATGAGGAAATGCCCCACTACACCTTACCCAATGCCTCCTACTACTGGACGTCTTTACTGACTCATAGGTAAATCATCTGTTTAACTCTGACCCAAAACCCTGACCTTTTTGGGGACTCTATACCATCAGGGTCAGTGGTAGCATAGATCTGGGTATGCCACTAGAGTCTTTATTAATGATTTCAAATTTTTGTTTCACTACATTTTGTATGCATATTCTTTCTCAAAATAAATGCCTCATGCCTAGAATGCAGACTCCCAAAATTGCAAAAGATCAAATGGGATTCGTGGTTTTACAATTTCTCTAACTAAACCTGACCTATTAACAAAATAATTGAATCATGAATAAAAAATAATAATAATCTTGGCAAATATTAAATTCTAGTGATCCAATTGCTATGTTTAGGTGGCACTTGCTAATTTCAGAAATAATTGGGATATCCTTCACTTATGATATTTTTAGATTATACATAAAAAACCTAGGGCTATATAAAATTCTCCTTCCAATGTTAATGAAGACTTCATGAAGACATAGTTAAGTTCTTCTGTATTTCTTCTATATTTATACTTTAATTACACTTTATTTTGCTTTAATTACTTATTAGTAAAAAGTTGTGTTCTTGTTCACAAAAATAGTAATTATGTAAATTTAAATAAAATAAAATGAAAATAAAATTAAATAAAATATTTCTGAGCATATATTTTGTTGTGATGTACATTTATTCATTCCTGTAGAATGAATAAATTTAAAATATCACATTGTTCTGCAAAGTATACAGTGTTCACTAACTTTTTAACAACTTATGATTTCTACTCCACTCATTATAGTATATATAGTAGTATATATAGCATAATATAGTATATATTAATAGCAAAATTTTACAATTTTGAAAAACAAACTTCAAAATATCATGCGCATTTCACACAGTAATAATAGTAGTGTTAACATGTTCTTATATTTCTTTATTCATGACAAAGTATCCTACATTTCCTATGTATTTTAGTAATAAACATAATAAACTAATCTATACAACTTTTGGGAGTCATCTGTTTTTTTTTTTATTAGATATTTTCTTTATTTACATGTCATACAATATCTCCTTTCCCAGTTTCCCCTAAAAAGCAAAAAAAACAAAAAACAAAAAACAAAAAAACAAAAACAACAAGAAAAACAAACCCCTGTTCCCTATCCCGTCCCCCCTCCCTCCCCCTCCTCACCACCTTCTCCTGCTTACTGGCTCTGGCATTCCCCTACACTGGGCTGGAGAGATGGCTCAGAGGTTAAGAGCACTGACTGCTCTTCCAGAGGACCTGAATTCAATTCCCAGCAACCACATGGTGGCTCACATGGCATCACATCTGTAATGAGATCTGATGCAGCCTTCTGGTGTGTGTCTAAAGACAGCTGCAGTGTACTCATATAAATAAAAATAAGTAAATCTATACCACTTTTCATCACCAGAAATACCCACTCTATTTTGTCTATAGTTATAAGTCTAAG
This sequence comes from Montemys delectorum, assembly GCA_019843815.1. Lineage (NCBI taxonomy): Eukaryota > Metazoa > Chordata > Mammalia > Rodentia > Muridae > Montemys > Montemys delectorum. Next base: position 17,274 of record JADRCD010188739.1, on the reverse strand, counting down.
TTCCTTAGTGTTTTTAAAACATTGTTAAAATTATAAAATTAAATATTTAAAATTAATGCTTCCTTTCCCATGAAATATATTAGAGTACCTTTTTCTCCAATTATTATCAATCAACGATCATCATGAAACTGATCACTCAATATTCTGTGTCAAATGATAAGAAATTGTTGTGTAATGCTTCCCGTTATCCTGTACTGGCACCTCCATTTAATTAATTTACTATTTGAATATCTCAGGATATTTTGAAAATTTAAATAGTGCAATATTAACATTTCTATAAGCTATAACTTAAACAAACACTTATGTGTAAATATTGGTCAATAAGATGATCAACATAAATCATTATAATTGTTTGCCTGAACCTGGCTCCTAATCCTATACATTTATTTATAGGATTAACTAGGATTTATATTTATATATTTAAATTTCTGTTTGTAGAACTGCTTGGAAAGTTTTAGAGAGAGTGATCTTGTTGGAGGAGATATGTCATTGGGGTGGGTTTAAGGGTTTCCAAAGTACAAACCATTCTCTCTGAGTCTCTCTCTCTCTCTCTCTCTCTCTCTCTCTCTCTCTCTCTCTCTCTCTCT
>JADRCD010188739.1:0-16587 GCA_019843815.1 Montemys delectorum | reverse complement strand
TCTCTCTCTCTCTCTCTCTCTCTCTCTCTCTCTCTCTCTCTCTCTCTCTCTCTCTCCCTCTCTCTCCCTGTCCTCTGTGTCATGATTGTATCTCAAGATGTTAACTCTAAAGTACTGCTCCAATACCATTCCTGACTGCTTGCTCTGATGTTCCCCACCATAATGTTGATGGACTTGAACTTTCTGAGACTATGAGACCTAAATTAAATATTTCCTTGCATAAGTTATCATAATGGCCTTGGGCAGGGTGTTTTATTTCAGCAAAAGAAGGGTAACTTAGACAGAGTTGCTATGAGGAGAGGAGTATGTGAAGGACATTGGGACTTTGTATTGGAAGGTTGTTCACTGCTGTAATTGGGCCCAAACAGTCCAACATAGACTGGAATACCAGAGTGCTGAGAGGAATGTGGACTATCAAGGGGACAATATTAACAACTTGACAGTTCTTGTGATATTTTGGCAGAGCATGTGGCTACTTTTGCCCAGGGCCTAAGAATGTTCCTGAGTCTAATTTGAAAAGTAATGAATTAAACTTTTGGTAGGAGACATTTCAAGAGAAGCTAATACTCACTCTGTAGTTATTAGTCAGTAATCTTGGACAAGACTACACTGCAATAGAACGAGTGAGGCAGAAAGAAAAATAAAGTGTACGGTTTGATGCAAAAAGAGGACTAGGAAATGTAATGTTGGAACCAAGGCTTCTGATGAAAGAGAGAAGTAACTGAGAAAGACCTGATACCGAATGGGGAAGGGAAGGATGTCTTCAGGGAAAAACTCTGCCCTACTAAGGTTTCAATTTCTAAAATAGAAAAAGACCAGAAGAATTTTCTATTCCTTAAAAGCAAGGACAAATCAAAGCTGATATGAGCCTGCAGGGCAATTCTCAACCACAACCCCTATAGCTATTTTAATACCTGGTCCCCAAATCATGGAACTGTTTGGAACAGATTAGGGGGGGTAGCCTTGTTGGAGTAGGTATGTCACTGGGTAGTGGGCTCAAATGTTTAAAAAGTCCATGTCATTCCCAGTATCTCTCTTTTCTTCATGGTTGTGGCTCAGAAGGTAAGCTTTCAGCGATTGTTCCTTCATCATGGCTGCTTGATTGCTGTGATACCATGTTGGTCACTGACTCTAACTGAAAGCACAAACTACCAAGTAAATGCCATCTTTTCAACATTTGTTTGGCTGTGATCTTTGTTTTTATTTCAGAAATATGAAAATAAGTAAGACAATCATATTTCATAAAACATTCAAAAGTCCAGTTTTCCAAGAAAAGTTCAAGTGCGTCTATTCTCTGATAGAATGCCATAAAAAGTTCTTCATGTTAATATTTGCCTCCATGTCATTACAATGGCTTTATCATTCACATAAATACTCCCTAGTGAGTACAGAGTATCCTAGATTTAATAAATAAATAAATAAATAAATAAATAAATAAATAAATAGAAAAATCTGAGCTCAGGATACTGCTCACTTTGGAGAGACCCTCACTGAAAAGCAAGCAGCTCTGCATAAAACCTGGTATTGTGGTGATTCATCGCATCTCTGAACTCAAGATGTAGAGAGAGGAGGCTCTAGAATTATAGGTTATCCTTTACTTGTATATTAAGATCCATTCAGGCTAATCTTCACAAAATGAGAAAAAGAAAAGTATAACTCTTATAAACACGTTTTGTAATTGCAATATATTTTCAAGATATATTGATTTTTAACTCACCAGAGAACAACTGTTGATAAAGTTTTTGTGTGTAAATAAATATAAGTAAATATTTTAAAAAATCAACAAAGTGTGCCAAAAAGGCTACTGGCAAGTGACTGCTTAACAGAAGTTGTCTCATTAAAATTTAAGTTGACCATAGGCTGACCACCAGATTATGTTTCAGAATATTTTATTTGTGGATCCTGTATTTCAAGGATCAAAAAAAGACACGACTCAGGGAATCTTAAAGTGTCACATGACAGACTGATAATATCTTCCTTTATTATAATAAAAAAGTCAATGCTTCATTCCTCTACTCTGCTGATATGTAAGCATCAACTGTGAGTAAATTAACTCTCAGATTACTCTACTGAGACTCTACTTATACAAATCATGATAAATTGTGAGGTGTGGCATTTGTTTTTTGTGTTGTTTCTGGAAGCATCTGGACTATTTGTGAAGTGAAGAAATGCATGTCTAGTGAATGAATTAGCAACTAAACAAATAGTTATATCTGCTAAGCTTCTGACTGAAGACCTGGAGAGTTGTGTTCTCAGAGTTTTAAGTAATCTGGGGAACTCACAGCTGTGCTATAACATTACATCCACTTGAGTATAAATAGAACCTGTACTACAATGTTTGTCATAAAAGACTCCACCTTAGGTGACTTAAGATAATGGTTGTTTTGATCACTTTGATCAAATTCACTACTATGATGTGGGAACCACATCATTTAGTCTAACATCCAATATCTACTTGCAAACAATAGCTGAACGTAGGAGAAAGTTATGAAAGAAGTTCAGATACCAAGCACACAAAATCAATTATTCTACCACCAAGCAGAGCCTGGAGTCAAATCCTTCTTCACTCAAATCCCCAAGTGAGGATGCAGTTCATTGTCAGATTAATTTAAATACTTTGAGTTTCAAATTGTTTGAATTATTGTAAATCAGTTATCGGATACCAAAAGAAAACAAATCTTATTCTGTATGTTTTCATATAGTGAGAAGCAAGAATTTTATTTCTCTGTTGCCACAATAATATCAGTAGTCTTGAAAAGATAATCTAAATCAATCTATTGATTATTCAGAGAGCAAACCAGCTGTCCTTACAGAAATATGTCTGGAACATACATAAGTAGGAAATATCAAAGGTACCACAAATGCCAGTACTGTGAAGAAGATGTAGGCATAATATTATAAAACACTGTGGAAACTCTCTTCCTTCCTCATTTAGAGTCTGTTAGTTTGGTCAACTTCACACAAAGCAGAGTTAACTAGGAAGGGAGAAACTCAATAGAGGAACTAGTTCAATCAAATTGACCTAGATGCATGTTTGTGGGGCATTTTCTTGACTAAAAACTAGTGTGGGAAGGGGAGTCCTACTGTGAATGGCTCCTGATTCCCTTGCAGGTGGTCTTGGGTTATATAAAAAAGCAAGCTGAACAAGACATGGAATGCAAGACAACTTTCCTCTATAGTTCCAGTCTCCAAGTTTCTGCTTGAATTCTTACCCAACTTCCCTCAGAGATGGGCTGTATCACTTAAGCTAAAATTATGCTTTTCTTCCCCAAGTTGCTATTGGCCAGTGCTTCATCACAACATTCACAAACACAGACCCACAGACACAGGGTGTGGATGGGTTTATTCTGAAACATTGGCAATGTCATTACTTATTATGTAATAATCAGAGCAGTGTGATAGCTTCTGTAGATCATCCCAGATAGTACTGGGTCTACTCAAACAGTAGATATAAGATATTATATACTTAATAATATAATTAAAATAAATATATAATCTATTTAAACTATAAGTAAAGTTTAAATAAAATATATATCATATTGTATTTAAACTATAAGTCTAGTTTAAATAAAATACATATCACATAAATATATTGACATTATAATTTATATAAGAGTAATATACACTTTAAATTAAATTTCCTTTTATGGGCAACAGTCTGTGACAAGCTAACAAAAAGTGAACACTCAGCAGTAAATTCTCTTTTTTGAGCTGCTGCTCATGATTGTCCCAGAGACTCCAAAAATGTCATAGGATGTTGTATATTTTTCCTTGTTCCTGAGAACTGGAAGCTGCTTCCCAATTGCTGACACAAGCAATTCAGACACATGGCCCAGAGGTCCCTGGGCTGTAACTGAGCAGAAAGTTTGCTCCTTGAGGAATAGATTTTATAGTACCAAATGATGCTATGTAAGTTTCCAAAGATGGGAAGAAACCAATGAAACAGTCAGTTATTTTGTGTATGAACCATAACAATATCCCAGTGTGGCATGATAACACAATGTAGAAGTAGTATCATGCGCCATCTTGGTGGTAGCCAAGAGCACTATGATTGGAATTGTGACTTGCTTACCAAGATTCTAGTGAAGTCATGAACCTTGAAGGACAACTTACCTTTTTCTAAATTAATACAAACTCTATGAACATATTTTAAATATTGAAACTTACACCTACAGATAAGTATAGTCTTCATACCACCACAATGAAACTTCTTTTTGTAATTGACAGAGACCATTACTTAAAACCACAACCAATCTAAATTACAGAACTGTGGATCCTGGTAACAACAAATACATCTACAATACAATGTCCACACTTGAACCTGAGGAAATATTGAAGAAGATAGTACAGAAAGATTGCAATACCCAGTGGTACAGGGATTTTGTTTTTTTGTTTTTTGGGTTTTTTTTTTTTGGTAGTATTGTATCTCCTAGAAGTATCATATGCTACAGCCATAAACTCTCACCAACATGACTTCCTAAACATGAGCTGAACACAAACAAAAGCAACACACACACTAGCATGAGTGGGAGAAAAGCCTGGGGTGTCTTAGCTCTACACAAAGAAAGAACTACACACAATTAAGTATTTGTAAAAGTAGAATATACTTTTCCCCAGGGAAGAATACACTCGTTTGTTATCCAATACTAAATCAAATGCTCTATATATCTGTTTATTTATGTATGTATGTATCTATCTATCTATCTATCTATCTATCTATCTATCTGTCTATCTATTCATCTGTCCATCCATCCATCCATTTATAACACCAATTAATGAAAATTAATTTGAAAGAAGTAAGATGGTTTATAGGAAATTTTGGACACTGAAAAGGAAAGGGGAAGGGGAAGGATGTAGTTATACTATAAAACTATATACTATATACACTGTATACTAAAAATAAAGTTATTTTAATTATCAAAATAATTAAAAGAAGCATATTGGGAAAAAATTTCATTTTCCATTAATCCAATATTTTATATCTAAGTAGGAGCCTCTTATTTATTTCAAAGAGATATGCTAACCACAATCATGTTTATATGACTTTAAATAAGACAGTATATTGTTAAGAAACTGAAATCAAAGGCACAGGGTCTAAAGTCATGAGAAATAAAATCTTATCTAATTAAGGTAGTGATATAACTTTTTATGATCGAAGGAAGGATTGACTCAATACTCTTGTACAGCCAACCAAATAGGGACTAATAGAAATTCTTGTTTAAACCAAAAATATTTGAATGATTGAATTCTTGAAACATTTAGAATAGAAATTTACCACTCAGATAAAATCTTGTGGCTTCATAATATCTGCATGTCCTTGGGGAAAGTGTTCTAGAAAAACTAATAAATGTACTAAAAATAGATCAAATTGTCTAAAAGGTAAAAATAAGAGACAATCAGTACTATATTTTGGTGTGCATGCATAAGCATTTGCCTTCAACAAGATTGACAGGACCATAACATAAATGTAATTTTAAATTCAAAAAGGAAATTTCTAATAATAATATTTATGAGACTACAGTGATTAGAATTCTTAATAATTAATATATTATTAGTTGCTACTACTTAGTATATTTGGTTTTTCTATCTAGTGGAATGCTATTATTAATGAAAATAGCTTCAATTTATATATTATTTAATTTCATGTAATTTTAGAAGTATATTTTGATATCTGAAAAGCAAAACAAAAAAATAATTGTGACATTTCAATTATGCCATTATGTTAATCTAAGATTGAGAATCACATTTTTAAGTGTCCATGAGAAAAGACAGATTAAATAAATCATTCATTTTAATTAAAAATGACATAGAAAAAATAACAAAATTTCATTTTACATCATAGGATCTACTTTTAAGCCAGAGAGGTGAAGGGAAGAGAGCTCATGCATAGATCCTATAACCACAGAGCTCTTCTCGCTAGCGCCTCTGCTTACTGCAGTCAAGCATGAGATCTGGGATTTGGAGATCTGTCAGTGTAAGGCACAGATCAAGCAGGATCACAAAGTGAAACTGCCCGCAGTTTCACAAATGAGGTTCTCTCAGCCAGGAGGGAACAAAGGACCTGAAATAGAGGGTTTGAAATGCAAAGAGAAAACAAGAAGCCAAGTTGTGTCCCAATCAAGGCTCCAACTTTACTTAGAATAAGCCAGGGTTTTTATAGTTACAAGAGAAACTGAAACCAAGTCTCTAGATTATATTGTAAAGAAAGTTCAGGTGTCAAAGTCCCCAGGTTCAGTGGATCTTCAGGCAGTGGGCGTGTTCAGGTGATGGGTGTGCTCAGGCCATGGGCATACTCAGGTGATGGGCATACTCAAAGACAAACCAACAGTCAACAGAGAGCATCTGTCTTATGTGACCCGTGCAATCGTCTCGCCGGCAAGAACGCACGCGGACACCAGGATCCTTCTACAGCAAACGTTTATTACATCTTTAAGAGGAGGACCCCAAGCCCCAAAAAGGCACTGCTTATATACGCCCTGGAGCGGCGTGTTCACCTCTGATTGGCTGTTTGCTCATTACCTCATGAGACGCCCCGGGATAGGCTGTGACTTGGCGCTCTCTGGTCCTTAGCACATGCGAAGATGGTCTGTGACTTGGCGCGCCCTGGCCCTTAGCACACGTGCAGACTACTTGTTACAGGGAGAAGACACCGGATGCCAGTGCCATCTTGTGGCCAGCTCCGGCGCGGCTCTCTACAGTCTTAGCTCCCAGGTGTTAGCCCCTAAGCAGAGGCTGCCAGAAGTCCGATGACTGAAGTGAAGAGGGAAGGTAACAATAAAGAACATTGATGTAACACTGGCTCTGAACCTTCACATCATCCAGATTCTTTGAACTCAGTTCTGTGGCTCTCTTCATCATGAGTTTACAGAATTCCATCTCCAACTATTGACATGACAGGAGTTCACTGTATTTGTTCCTAGCTCCTCTGACATACCACTACATACTGGGCATCTTTAAAAGGCTAAATTTTATCCTTTTTATGATGCCAGAGTCCAGAAGTAGAAAGTCAGTGTGAGCCGAGCTGCTTCTTTCCAACTATGTTAAACAACTTCTGTTCCCAGGCTCTCTTCTAATTTCCATTCTGTTGACAGTTGTGACTTTCTTTGAACAGTAAAATTACCACTCCAATCTCTGATTAACAAGGTCAACTCACAAATTAAAACTCACATTTTTCCAGTGTATGTCCTATGTCGCTTACAAGGATAATGGTCATTGGTTATAAGGACTTTGCAGTGTAATATTACTTCAGCTTAAATACTACGATATGACCTGCAAAGATCATATTCCAAGTAGGATCACATTCTGTGGTTTTGGATGGGCATGTATAGGGAAGAGTACCTATTTAACACTGTACTTGGTTTTCTCTGTGGTCTGCCTATTGGTCTGTCAAATTTTGACTAATGTTTACATAGCAAGTGGTGACTAACTAGAGGAATCAAAACAACTAAAGCTAATGTCAGCATTCTGGAGATTAGAGGTTTCTCACTACTGTGCTTTAAGATTGGTTCTCTCTGCTGTCTGTGGAGATTATTCTACCCAGAGAACGTAGAATCTGAGGCCACCAGGGTAGACCATGCTAAGCATCTGACTGTCAAAATAGCTGAAGTGTGTGTGTCAATTCTTACAGGTGTAATGATTAAATAAAGTCACATTGCATTGCATAGGCTTCATATCCAATTTTCATTATCCTTATAGAGATGGAGAGGGCACATGCTAAAAATAAATGTATATTTTGTCTTTAAAGTTGACTCAAATAGCTTGGAATCCAACATACCACTTTAACAATCCCTTTTACATTTTACCAAGTGATCATGAGTCAATTAAAATTTATTTAATTTCAATAATTATGATGAATATTGCTTTCCAATCCTAATATTGATAAACAAATAACAAAAAAGAGATGAAGATAATTCTTGAAATGTAATAAGAGATTTCATGTCCAAGGAAAGAAAAATAGAAAATGAGTGAAGATATGGTATTCATTAGAATACTACTACATATTAGATGAGAATTGTATAAATGTGAAGTTGATGAAGTTGGATACTCATTTTTATTACCTAACCAAGATTGTTTGAGATTTTATTACTGGTATTTCGCAAGGAATGAAACAATCAATAGCATGGTAAAATTAGGTAAAGCTTAACAATATTGATCAAGTGGAAAATAAACTACTTGAAAATATATGCTTTTTGTATCATTTTTATTAATACTTATAGTATCAAGGATCATCAATTAAACACATCATAGCATGTCAAGGCCCATTATGAATAGTTATAAAATAATTACCAATATTACTAAATAGCTGCAGGTCATAGACAAATGTTTAGTAGCAAAGAAAGGAATAGATATATAATCTGTGAAATATTGTTCACAGGGAGGATATTATGTTAATTACATATTTGATATTGAAGAATTTAAAGTTTAATGTGAAGGGAACTGGCATTTGCATGATGTGATTTGGTTCCATCACAATAAAGGCATTTAAAAAAAAACTATAAGCTGATGAAAGTTGTTGAGGTTGAGCTGATAAGCAGGAGCAAAAAGAACTTTTATTAAGGCAAACTAATTACAGCTCCCAACCTAGATTCATAACTACCTCAATAGACAGCAAACAATGAGAATCAGGCAGACATGCTTAGACTGTTTATTCAGGTTAGTTGGAAGGATACAGGTACACACTTCCATAAGACTGGAAATTATTTGAGAAGGAGAAGTTATAAATGCTGGCAACTCACTTTATTTTCTTTAACAGAACATTAAAAATATAATTAAATTATTCTATCCAAAAATATAAGTTCATTATGGTATTCTAGATGACATATTCGAAACAGAATACTCAGAACATTTGACACACACATGTACATGTATCTCTCTGAAAGTGCTTTCCATTGATTCTCATATGTATGTCCTATAGGGAAGATTTCTTATGCAATGTCCTCATAGTCAGTTTCTTCACCAATTTTCTCCTTGTTATTCTTCTCAGTCAATAGTCATGCCTAAAACTTAAAGTACTATTCGAATCTTTGACATCAAAGTTTTAACAACTTAAATGTTACTAATGGAAAAACAATATAAAATTACTTATGTATACTCATTATATCCTACTAGACTCAGGCTTTTCAGCAATCAATACAGCCACAATGTTACTTAAACACACATAAACTCAGGTACTGGAGCAAGCAGTTACATTACTGTCTTAAATATATAGTTTCATATTTAAAAGAAGAAAACCATGGAAAGCAACAAAGATTTCCTAACATGTATGTGTGTGTGTGTGTGTGTGTGTGTGTGTGTGTGTTTTGCAGATGAACTGGCCATGGGATTACTACTATTTTCCCACTTACCTCATAGATGGCACTTTTCCATTTAACTGTAGTCAGCCATTTTGTCATACAGCCAAAGCTCTTTTGTACACTGGGCTTCTCTCAGTAAAAACCAAGTCCAAATCCTGCTCCTTGACCTAGTTCTGATGCTCCATTTTAATTCACACCCTAAGGCAACATTAGTGAGTGCATCCTCTGTGCTCAATTAGCCTTTTAACTTGTTCCATCAATAATATTTTTACACGATGAGTTTTGATTTGTAGATAAACAAGTTTCAATCTTCTTTATCATTTTATCACTACCTGTGATTTTGAGAGACAATTAATTCATGCTGAAAGTCAGTGGGATGATGGGAATCACTAGAGAGAGTGATACCCTATTTAACACTGAAGATGTATAGTTCTATTATTTCCTTTAACACAATGATTAACCACATTAAATACAAGATAAATAATTACTATTTATTTGTAATCATTTTTTGGATGCAGGCAATTAAATGTTTTGTCTGATTTGAACACTAAATTAGTTGTAAATAGAGCTAAGCAATCAGCAAATGCTAGGTCCTTTATTAAAATGTTCATTACCTGGAAGGGTAAGAGGTGGAAAAAACCTTTAATCCCCGCACTCCAGAGGCAGAAGCTCTTTGAAGCTGAGGGCAGCTTATTCTAGAGTGAGTTCCCAGACAGCTCATGGTATGCAGTAAAACCCCATCTCAAAAGAAAAAAACAAAAAAACCCAAAAAAAAAACAAAAAAAACAAACAAACAAAAGAAAATACCATTCATCAAACTGTGATGACCACTGTGTAAAATTGATGCTTTCTGCTAGATTAATTCTGCTAGAATATTACTCTCAGTTATACAAGAGGTTTTATACAGACCCTAACATAAGTAAATATCACTTAAATTGAAGGACATAGTATCTCAGAATTTTAGTCAGAAGCAAATGTCCATTTGAAGTTTGATTCCATCAAGAAATCACTCAGTAAGCTTTTTGCATATTACATATTTATCGTCACATATGGCATCTTCAAATGAAATGTGGACAGAATTATAGACACTTCGGAAATTTTCAAGAAAAACAAAGTTACTACAAACACCCAACAGTAATAGTCTTGAATATTTTAAAAGAAAAATATCTGATTTTTTTTATATAAAAAACATCCTCTTAATTAGGAAAACATTTTAGATACAGGCTTTTGTGATTCCTGTGGTTTATTTGAATACATTCGCTTGGTTTTGGAATGTTCTTGGCTAGGCACACAACATTTTGCTATTTTCTCAAAATACAATATGTAAAAAATTAAAGTTCAAGTTTATCAAAATACTGCTTGAAAAGCCAAATAATTGAATTGTGCTTGCAGTGCTCCACAGTAGACAGTAATTAACATGCAACATCTTCATCGCTGAGTACAACTTCCAATTTCCATTTTAACATTGTAGAGTGCTGTCTACACATTTTTAAATGGTGCCCAGGATAATAATATATTCTCTCTTTAATCATATTCTACATTGCAAGAAATGAAGCCTGCAATTTTCCCAGGTGTTTACCAAATTACTACTGCAAGCTAATTCTCACTCCCCATGTTAAGAGTCTCAACACAGTGCACATTAACAGCCTGCTTCTGTTCTTCCCGTGTAACAGAAGGTAAGTTAATGTACACCTCACTTACATACAGTGTGTGCATTTACAGTTCCCATGGGCAATAAGAGGAGAGCTACAAGCCTACATATTCTGCTTTTACAATGGCCTACTGTATTATATTAGAGAAAGATTGAGAAATTGAAAGGGGAATAATAAAAAAAAGAAATAAAAATGCAATATAGAAAGAAATTAAAATTTACAATTAAAGGATGGATTGATAAGAAATACAAATTAAAATTATTGATGTAAAATTTGCTCATGTGCTTTGCAAGTTTAGTTTTTTCTTTATACAGGAATGAAACACATACACATGCCTTATTCTTTACAGGTTGTTTTTACTATATAATTATTTTGTTTTATTGGTAAACCACTCAAGAATGTCTCTATTTGTCAAGAATACATGCAAATCAAATTACAAGAGGAAGTCCTCATAGTATCTATTAGTTAGGTCTACTCCTTTAGACTGATGTGCTCATTACTCTAAATTCAGAGTAAATACTCTGATCCCTACCCTTCTCTAGAATCTTACATAGTTATGACAATTTGTATATTGAAGTTTAATTTACATAAAGCAAATTCAAATTATTAAAATATTGCTCTGTAAGTGCAGATAAATTACAAATATAAATTTCTACGAGAAGTAGTATAAAACCCTGTTCAGAAACTGTGAACTTCAAACAGCTGTCTGCTGTTCTGAGATTCAAGATTAATTTCATTATTGAGACAGAAAACATATAAAGAAGAATGAGAGTGATGTGTACTTGGATTTTTGTTATTTCTAAAGAAGCATTGTTGTAAATCAAAATTAATATAATTCACAAAGCTTTTCACATCTAGATGCTAACCTTACATACAGGAATAAAAGCATATATCATTTATAAAAGAAAACACATGTGAAGATGAAAGCACATGGATACATAGGGATAAGCCTGTGATCATGTCATTTTGGTTTATATTTTTATAAGTCTACTAAAATTGATTAAAATTTCTTGCTAACATATCCACTTCAACAGTCATTTTTAATTTTACTACAAAAATAATGATATGCTAATATTTTCAGTAGGCAATGTATACAAAATTCACAAAATGTATACAATGTTCACAAAATGTATACAAGTTCCCTTTTTTCTTTTTTAATGTTCATTTGATTTAAAATTAAGAGTCATCAATTTTTCTATGCTTTGCTGGCTCAGATGTATTTTCCAAGTCTAATATTGAACACAAGGCAAAGACTTTCTACATTTTCTGAAGCATTCAACACTTGGAATTTGTTATTTTTTAAATTCTCCAGATCTGATTGGCTCTCTAAGATGTACATGAAAAGCTCACTTCAGCAACCCTCAGTAAGTAGGGACCTGTCCCAGAAAATCCAAGCCTTGCAGCTCAGCAGAGAGTGAACTAAATATGGAATCTGTAAGCAGAATTCCTAGCTGAGAAGTAGCTGGATGGTTTTACAGCAACTGGTTCTTCCTGTCCAAATTTGGCATAAATATTAAAAGACTGTAATTTCTAAACAAAAACATATATAGTGATTTTGTTTCAGTAGCCCATGGTACTTGCCTTTTCTGTTACTCTCCCATGAACTTCTATGGTCTAGTTCTGATTAAAAAAAAAACAAAAAACAAAAATAAAAATAGAACAACAAACCTTGTACTATTATTAGTTAGAAATTTTGAACGTGAAGGGAAATAAACATGTATATATGTGGTCTTGAAAAATATGAAAAATATAAAAATAAGTTTTTTATGACCCCTAGCAGACTGAGCAGAACTAAGAATGCAGGTCAGCCAGTTCAGAGCTCTGGTTCCAGGAACTTGGCTTAACTCAGAGCCTCAGGGCTCTGGTTCCTAAGACCAGCCCCTCCTGGCCGAACTACAATGAAGGCCAATGAGGGCAGAACTAGGAATGAAGGTCAACTGGTTCACGAGGCTCTCCACCCTGCCGATAGGTAGAAGAAGATTACATTCCTCTAGACAATAAATGGGCAGGATGACTTCCTCGTGACCTTGACTCAACTAGACAGTGGGTCTCTATAGAATCTTCCACTGCTTTTATGTCATGTATCCTTGGTAACCCCCTCACCTCCCCCTTTGTGGTTTTTCCCTTTAAATACCCCTTACTCTTGGTGCTCTGTGTCGAACTCCACTGGCCTATTAAGCTACGAGTTCGACCCCAGATCTGGCCTGAATAAACCTCATGTGATTGCAGCAAGATCGATCTCTCCTGAGTTATTGGGTGGTCGTATCGCCCCGAGACTTGAGTGAGGGTCTCCCCTACTCTGGGGGTCTTTCATTTGGGGGCTCGTCTCCGAGATTTATGACCACCCTTGACTCTCTGAAGACCCCTTGGAAGTGAGTTCTTACCTGTGGTCTGTTTGCCTGTCTGCATATTTTCCGTTTGTCTGAAAACTGCTTGCTTGTTTTGCAGTCTGTGGAAAATTTCCCCCATCAGACTTGCCTCTATGAATATTGTTGGAGTGTTTTGTTGATTAATGATTGAGGTGAGAGGGCCTAGCCCACTGTTCCTGGAGGCCCCTTTGGGCAGGTAGTCTTGATTTGTGTTAGAAACAAACAGATCAAACCAGGAAAGTGAAGAGTCAGCATGATTCTTCAAAGGCTTCTGCTCTAGGTCCTGCCTCCAGGTTACTGCTGCTGTTCTTTCTCCAGTGTTTCTCAATGATGACCTGCAGTGTGGCACTAGAAGCCAAACAAAACTTTTCCTTTAAAAATATGTTTGTGTCACTGATTATCACTGCAAGTGAAACACAAACTAGAACAAATACAGTCAACTTAGAAGTTGAAATGATAAGGCCAGAGATATAGTGCCACACCCACTTATCTTCTCCAGTAAAGTTTGCGTGTCGGGCTTGAAGGCCTGATCAGGGACCAGAGGCTTATGACTTCAAAGGGAGTTTGCCTCCTGGGCATTCAGTCAGTCGCTGGCATCCCCTAACTCAGATGTGTTCCAGATTAGTCTTTCCAATAGCCAACATGTCTTCTTATTAAGACGTAAAGGTGCTCCAAGAAATGATTTGTAAATAGTTAAAACTAAGATTAAACATTGTTCCCTGGCCAGCACAGTGTTCTAATATATCCTAATTTACTTGCAAACTGTTGTTAGCTTGGAATTTCTCAAGAAGAATCTGCTTATCAGACAGGGTATCCTCAGAGTTAGGAACAGAGGTCAGGCACTATTGCTAACTGTAAACATAGTTAGAATTCTCAGAGCAGTCCCACAGAAGACAGAATTGTTTTACATACAAAGAGTAACTGAAGGGCTTCCCTCACTTAAGGGCATTCTCAGGAACTGGTAGAATGGGACTTCCTGGTGCTTGCCTACAACAGGCCCAAAGAATTAGCTTGGGACTGCCAAGATAGCCCCAGCAGGAAGGGCACCACAGCTCTTCTGCTTCACACCTGGATGCCTGATCTTACTGACCTTGATATGACCATCACTTGCCTATGTGACTTCTGTCTTGCTGTCTGATCTTATTGACCTTGATGTGACCCTCACCTGCCTATGTGACTTTTGTCATTCGCCCTGTTTTCTGTTACTATATAAGCCTGGTTTTCACCTTGTGCACATACATTCAGATTCAAGATTCGGGCATTCAAGACAGACAGAGCACCGAACTTCTAGCCTCATGCAGTCTCCAGCCCCCCAGGCCCAGAGAGCTTGGGCTGGGGGTTGGGGGGGTGGGGTGTTCAATGCCTGTCCAGAAGAGGTGGCTGCATTAGACCCAGTGTGTTTCAGGTGGCCTCAGATGTACCTTGACCACTGAGCTGCCAGATTTTTCTTTTCTCTTTTGTAATGATGTAAAAGTCTGATGCCATTTTTGAGAAATATACTTAGATTCTGCACTTCCTTGTGTCAACTCTGTTTGTCATTCTCGAAGATGCCTTGTCGACCTGACTAGGACCCTGTTCTTCCACAGGTTGAGGGAGGCCCAGACTAGCTGGCCTGCAGCAATATAGAACAATGATAATGTGTTTGTGGAGTATGAACCATATGTCCCTTGTCTGTACTCAAGCACCACAAATAGAAAAAGAGGAGATGCGGAGAGGAGGATACTGAGGGGAAGTTGCAGATGCTAAGCACAGATCTCCATGAAACTCATGCATACCTGTCAGGGTCAGAGTGTCCCTGTCGTCCCTGAGAATTTGACCTTATCTGAGTAACAGTCTATTCTCCGAGGAACCATGGAGTGTTCTCGGAAAAACCATAAAATGTTTTGTCAACGCTTCCGCTCCGGCCAGGTGTGAAGCCAGGTGTACACCCCCCGCCCCACTTCCTCTTAACGCTCCCTTGCTCTACAAGTATAATTGTCCTGCCCTTCTGAAGTAAAGCGAGGCTTTGACAACCGTTTGCTTGGCCTCGTTCCTCTCTCTCGCCCATCTCTTTCAGGCTTCGTCCCCTTTGGACCCTGGTTAATTACTCGCCCCGCGGGCCGGGGCAGTGGCGCCTGAACAGGGACCCCAAAGTAAGGACGCTTGCCAGACGGAACACATAAGCGGAGCTCCGGAGACAGAGATCACCACACGCGCTACAGTCCTTCTGCCGCTCACGGGAGACCAGCGAACGGTAAGCAAAGATTCATCCATCTCATAGAAATGGGCCAGCAGTTGTCAAAGGAGGCAGCTTTCATTAAGGATTTAAAGGCCTCCCTCAGGGAGAGAGGAATCAGAGTTAAAAATTTTTTATATTTGTGGATCAGACTTGTCCATGGTTTATCATAGATGGGCCGAATATAAGCCCAATAAAGTGGCAAAGGGTGGGCCGAGAGCTTAATGATAGGCTTACCAAGGAAGGTCCTGATGCTATTCCCTCCACCGTTTTTTCTTATTGGGGCCTCATTCGTGATATCGTTGAGGCAGCCAGTGATGACCCCGATAGACAGCAACTTCTGGCAGTTACTGAAAACTGCCTTAGACCCCTCTCCCGTATACCCTCTGTCAAATCAGTAGTCATAGACATGAGCCCTGTTAATGGACTGGCATCAGAGTCACTAGGAAGGGTTGTAAATTTGCACCCTTCCCCAACCGGGGGCCTAAAAACATATTTAACAGCCCCTGTCTTTAGAGGCCCTTCAGGAGAGGATCCCCTAGATCCCGGGGACGAGGCTACCCTGGAGGAGGAAGCCACCCGATATCATAATTCCGATTGGCCCCCCTTGGCCTCTGCGCCACCTCCCCCCGCCTATCCTCTCCCCATATGTGCTCCCTCCATACATGTGTCAGCCGTCCCCCTAATGGAGGCTCGCGATAAATTGGCAACTCAAGTCGCTGAATTAAAGGAGGTCCTACACCTTCAGAAGGAGTTCGCCCAACTCTCCACGGAATTGGCCTCCCTGCAGGTGTCTATTAAAGATACTCTTTTCATGCCATCCCTTTGCCCCCTTTCAAAGAATGCCCCACCACGACAAGGCCTCCCTTCAAAATCTTCTCAAGTCCCCCATCGCCTGGCCATGACCTGTCCTGTCTTGACTAGATCTAGAGCGGCTACGTTAGAGGGAGATTTACCAGCCATCCCAGAGGTGAGCCGTGAACCAGCCCCGCTTCCTCCTTTATCCGAACCTCCTTATGATGAGGTGGCCGTTACGGGGTCAGATAGTGAGGAGGAAG
>JADRCD010188738.1:5730-21773 GCA_019843815.1 Montemys delectorum | reverse complement strand
GATGATGATGATGATGATGATGATGATGATGATGATGATGATGATGATGATGATGGGTGAGTGAACAGGTTTCATGGGAAAGAGGTAGAAAACTTGGCCACCAAGTTCCTGAGGAGAGACCCACTCTAGATGAAGAATAAGGTTTGGAGGTTAACCAGCCTAAGGAGTGTTGCCCTTGGAAATGACTCCTACATGGGTAGTAATGACTGATAGTGGTCCTACCCCACAAAGGCGAGACCTTTTCCCACTGAACCCATAGTTGTGGCTAGGAGGCAGGTCCTGCTAGGAAGAGCCAGTTTAAAAGCATAACAGTAGCTGCCCCACCCCTGAGGCTCCTTGCTCCTCCCTTCCATAGGTGGCTCCAAGGAGGCTCCACAGGTGAGTGGGTTCACAGGCCATGCAAAGTGAAATTGGGAAGGAAAGGAGGAGATTGAAGGAAGGGGAGGGAAGGAAGGGGAGGGAAGGGAGAGCTGCCAGCTGCCATGTGCTGAGACAGGGTGTGTGTGACCCTGCAAGCTATCTGGGCTCCAATGCCCTCTGCATCTTTCTCAGCTACTTGGGCAGCAGCTGTTGGATAGATTCCTGGATGCTGGGTTCTTACCCCATGAGGTCCTGGCCTGAGCATGCTGAATGTGATTTTCTTTTAGGAATCTGACTAAGCTAGAAAGGGCAAAATGACCCACGATGGCTCTTCTTCCCTTGTGGCCACTGGCAGCTTCTGAGATGTACAGACCCAATGATTAAGAAAACTTGCCAAAAATGGAGACAGAAGCACGAGTTAAGAGGAAAGGTGGGTTTTGTTTGTTTGTTTTGAGGGGCAGGGCAGCCTCTATTCTAAGCTCCCTGTCCAGGTGGATGACATTGGAGGGGTCTTGGAGAAACCATCCAAGAAGTCTAAATGTCTGAGGAACTGGGGAAGGAGGAGTCCCCACAGGACTGAGAAGTCCATCTCCGCCAGACCCAGTCTGAGTGCTGCAGAGAGACCATGGTGACCAATGTGTCTGACTGTAGGAGGATGAAAATTGAGCCTTTAAGGCTGATGTCACATGTCCTTCTTAGTTTCTCTCCATCTTATCTGAGACAGAGCCTCTCACTGACCTAGAGCTTAACTGACTGGCCAGACTGTGGGGCCAGTGAACATCTGGGCTCTTCCTGTCTCCATCTCCCAGTGCTGGGATTACAGGCACATGCCATTACATCTGGCTCTTTACATTTTATTTTTAATTAATTAATTGAACCTGGGTGCTACAGATCTAGACTCAGGTCCTTATGCTTGTACTGTAAACACTTTAACCTACTGAATAGTCTCCCTAACCCAAGGATTTGAAAGTCCTGCAGACTCTAGTAGGGAGAATAATAATAATAATAAAAAACCCCAACAAACAAAAACATACTTAGAGCCAGGGGTTTCTGCAAGTGGGAGAGTCTTGGCTGAAAAACACCAATACTCAGCACTGCCCTTTATCAAGTTACTGGAAGCCAAGGACGTGGGGAGAATTGAATCCATCTGTCTTAGTCAGCTCAAACTGCTGGTTCAAATACTATTGACTAAGCCGCTTATAAACAATGAGACACTATAGTTGTGGAGGGTGGAAGTCTGAGATCAGGTACCAGCATGATCTCCTGTAAGGGCTCTGCCCACATGACCTAATTACCTCTCAGAAGACACCACCTCTCAAAATTGTCACATTGGGCCTAAAGATACAACACAGGGATTTGGGGGTAACACATTTAGTCCATATCACTATTTCAAGAATTAGTTTCACACCACTAGTTAGATTTCTATTTTTTGTTTGTCTTTAGCTTTATTTTTATGTGTGTGAGTGCCTTCATATATGTGTATCACATGTGTGTCTGGTATCCTCAGAGGTTAGAAGAGAGAGTTGGGTATCCTGAAATTGGAGTTAAAGGCAGTTGTGAGGTACCATGTGGGCACTGGGAATTGAACCTGGGCCCTCTGCAAGAATAAATACTCTCAGCTGCTGAGCCATCTCTCCAGCCCCAGGCTTCCTTTTTTTTTTTTTTAATGATTTTATTTTTTATTATATGTAAGTACACTGTAGCTGTCTTCATTACGGATGGTTTTGAGCCACCATGTGGTTGCTGGGATTTGAACTCATGACCTTCCGAAGAGCAGTCAGTGCTCTTCCCTGCTGAGCCATCTCACCAGCCCTATGATTTTATTTTTTATGTGTATGAACATGCACTTCTTCGTGTGTATGCCACGTGTGTGTTGGTATCCATGGATGCCAGAAGAGGGAGTTGGATCGATATCCCTTGGAGTTGGAGTTAGAGGCAGTTGTGAAGACCCATGAAGTGGGTGCTGGGAACCGAACCTACGTCCTCTGTGAAGCAGTAAGTAAGTCCTCTTCACCAACTACTGAGCTGTCTCTGGAGCCCCAGGTTTCTGTGTTTTTTTTTTTTCTACTCTTAAAAAAAGTTTGAGATTATAATTACAACATTTCTCCCTCTCCTTCCCTCCCTTCAAACTGTTCCATACACCCCTCCCCACTCTATTCATGGCCTCTTCTTTGTTTTTGTATGTGTATGTATATACATGTATATTCTTAAATAGAACTTGCTCAGTTCCTATGTTTCTTGTATGTATGTATGCAAGTGTTATTTTTAAACAGTGTAGAAGTTTGATGACATTCAAGCGAGTATTTGAAAATGTGATATGACAAGATGATTTAAAAAGGACCCCTAATGTGTCTACTTGACTAGTCTTCTAGATCAGAGGTTCTCAACCTCTAGGTTTCTATCCCCTTCACAGGGGTTGCCTAAGACCACCAGGTTTAAAAAAAAACCACATTTCTGATGGTCTTAGGACCATCTGTCTCTCTGTCTCCAGGTGGGTGTTCCCACATGCAGATATACCCACATGGCTTGATGACATCATAGCGCCAACCTCATCTCATACACCTGCAACAAATACAGGTGTATGTGATGGACTTGACGTCATAATGTGCTTATGTAAACCAATCACATATATAGAGGGCAGCTACGGTGTTGAAAGCAGCAGTATTGGAGGGAAAAGGACATTATGTGAATTATAAATGTAATAAATGGGTAAATGCAAAATCATGTACTATAACATCAACTTCTGCAGAAAAAAAAATCTGTATTATGAGAACTAATCTGGAAGCTGACAAGTCTTGTGTTTGAGCTGGGGTTTCTCTGTGTAGACTTGGCTGTCCTGCAACTCACCCTGTAAACTAAGCTGTCTTTAAACTCAGAGATCCTCCTGCCTCTGCCTCCCAAATGGTGGGATTAAAGGTGTGCACCAAAACCACCTGGCCTTATTCTGTGGTTGATATGAATACTGCCCCCATGTGATAGTAACAGGTTTGTAAAAAAAAGCCACAGAGAATGGTAAATCATAGGAAACTCTAATAAACTGGATTGATTGAACTATACATGTACTATCAACATATATGTGAACATATGTATATGTATATGAACTATGTATCTTTTGTATTATTAAAACGATTATATATTACTTTCATTCTAAAACCATCTCATGACAATATAGTGTAGAGAAGAATGTTAAGAAGAGAAAACACAGGATTTTTTTGCAGTATGGTTTTACCTCGCAGCAGGAATTTTGAGAAACCAAAATGTGTTATTTGTTGGGAAATTTTATCAGCCAAATCTATGAAGCCAAACAAACCCAAATGTCCTTTTTGATAGCAAGCATCTAGGCTTTGCTTGCAAGGATGTCAACAATTTTAGAAGCAAAGCTGATGACCTCAAGAATGCCAGCTTTGACACTGGTGGCCAGTGCCACTGACGAAACATTACGGCCATTGGAGCTTCATATTTGGTGGCACTCAGAATCACCAGAATCACCTCGTGCTATTGCTGCTGAGTTACTGTTAGCAGCAGCCAAAGACATTGTTAGATTTATAAGTTTCCTTAGCTAATGACTGTCCGCAGAAGAAACAATGGCGTACCTGCTGATATTCTTGATCAGGCAATCCAGGAAATTAAATCTGCCCCACCTCCAGGATTCAGTATCTAGCTTGATGAGTCTACAGATGTTGCATACTGTCCACTTTTAATGGTTTATATGATGGCAACTTTAAAGATGTTTCCTTTTTGCAAACCTCTGGAGAAGACAACTACTGCATACGATGTATTTGACACAGTTGGTTCATTTCTGAAAGAGCATTAACATCTCTTGGGAAAGCATCTTTGTGGTGTTTGTATGGTGCTCTGGCTATGTTAGGATGGTGATCTGGATTTCAAGATCTGGGACTGGATGAGTCACCGTACATCATCAGAATTCACCATATGATTCATCAGCAAATGTTAGCAATGGAGAACTGCCACAAGAGTAAAGAGAAGTAGTGAAAAGTGTCATGAGTGCTGTCAGTGTTATAAAGGGGAGCACAGTTGGTTGTTTTCACAACTGGGCAGTGACTTGGGCACGGCAGACAAAGCTCTGCTGTCTCACACTGGCCTGAGGTGGTTGTTGAGGGGAAGTTTTAAAACTCAATGTTTTAAAGCCATTTTTTGGTGAATTGTGAATTGCACAGCTTCAATAAATTGTGAATTAAAAGTGAATTGCAGAAAATAGCTTACTGGGTTGACACTTTTCCCATCTTGAATGAGTTAAATTCATTGCTGCAAGGATCAAAAGCAACATGCCTCTGAAAAGATACGGTCATTCCAAATGGAACTTCAGCTTTGGAAAAAAATGAGCCCCAAATAAAATTTACATGTTGCCTACTTTATCTGCTTTCTTTGAGGAACATGACATTGACCAGATGAAAGGATTATGATGATAAGAACACTTGGACATATCTTAACAATGGACAGATGACTTAACGAGTGACCAAATGCTACATAGATAAAAATAACTCTTTATCCTAAAGTCATACATGAGTACACTTGCCTATCCAAAGCATTAAGAAAAATCAGTAGCCACTCTGTGCTGGATAGTTTTATGTCAGCTTGACACAAGCTAAAGTCATCTAATGGGAGGAAACCTCAACTAAGTAAATGCCTCCATGAGTTTGGGCTGTAGGCAAGCAATCTCTTAATGTAGGGCATCTTCTTAATCGGTGATTGATGGGGAGCACCTAGACCATTGTGGGTGGTGCCATGCCCGGGCTGATGGTCTTGAGTTAGACAGGAAAGCAGAGTGAGCAAGCCAGTAGTCTCTACAGCCTCCTGCCTCCAGGTTCTTGTGTTTTTCATGTTGCTGTCCAGTCTGAGTACCTGCTCTGGCTTCCCTTAGTGATGGGCTATTACCTCTAAATTTGACTGGAATAAATCTTTTCCTCTCAAAAAAAAAAAAAAAAAAAAACCAACCAACCAACCAAACAAACAAAACACTTGGACATGACTGCAGACAAGATTTCACCGAATTTTCTAAATCTACCTGACACCCCATTTGCACGTGCCAGAAGCCCACTCAGAGTCAAAGCTGAAGATGTTGCTCCTGAGATGGCACAAGAGGAGTTTAGTAGCAGCGATGCAGTTGAGATGTCTCTCCAATGCCAGTTACACAATTCTGGATCAAGTGTTTGCAGTCATGTGCTATTGACTGTGCTGTACAATTCTCTCCCATTTCCAACAACATATCTTTGTGAAATAGGGTTTTCCGACTTGTTCGTTATCAAGTCTAAATACAGAAATAGACCTGTTGTGGAAGACGCTCTTGCAAAGACTGCTCTGAGAATTTCTGATGTGGTGAGAAAGAAGCAGTCTCCTCCTCCATATTGAGGTTGGCTTTCTATGCACACTGTTTCAAAATGTAGCAATGGAGCTTACTGCTGTTATATTTGTTACCGAGGCTACACAATGTTTCAAGACAAAATTCTGTTTCTTTGTAATTAGAAATAGTTTACAATATATAATTACATATTGTTTGGGGATTAATCATGATACTTTAATTATGTTCAATTTTTAATAATAAAAATACAACATGCACATCAGATATTTACATTACGATTCATAACTGTAGCAAAATTACAGTTGTGAAGTAGCAAGGAAACTAATTTTATTATTGGGGGGTTATCACAACATGAGGGACTGACTGTACTAAAGGGTCGCAGCAGGAGGAAGGTCGAGAACCAGTCCTAGATCAGTTTCAACATGACTTGTAAAGCTCAGTCATATGACTCTCAGTATTAACTAGTACTGCATTAAGTCTATGAATTTGCTTTATAAAAGTGTCTTTGGAGCCTAGTTTTTCGAATGATGTGTCAAATGGGTAGTGTTGTACACAGAGTGTGGGGCCAGGCCCTCTGCTGGGGTTTTGAGAATTTCATGTTTAAGTATGAACGTAGGCTGGTTCTTTGGCCTCGGTTTCTTCATTTGCAAACAATTTTTACTTTTAATTTGTAAAAAAGCTATTAAAAACATAGTATAGAGTGATGAAGACATATGTAGATAAAATAGATAAAATATGTAGAACAGTATCTGGCATGCACTGAGTACTCATGTGCTGGTCAGGATTCTAATTTCTTTTTAAGCATAGTATCATCAGCAGAGGGTCTTAACCATCATGTTGTGGGAGGGGGGAGGGATGTCACCAAGAGGAAAGGAAATACTCTGTATTGTTTTTCTTAGTTGGGGTTTCTATGGGATTCTTCTGGCCAACAACTGGAAAAGATGTACCTGTATCTGGTGCTCAGCTTTTTATTGGATAGCTTATGGTGTCTGACAGAGGTATCCCCCACCTCCCAACTTATAAGGTAACTTCATTTGAACTCTTTTTTTATATGTATGTGTTTGAACTCTTTATATATGTATGTGTGTATATATATACACACACATACTTATTTTTAGACAGCTGTCTTAAAGGTCTTTAAGTGTTAGTTTTCCTTTCCCATGCTGCCGCATCCTCTTCTCTGCTTTCCCATCCCTCACCACCAACGCAATCCTGCTCCATTTCTCCTTGATGCTGCCTGCTTTCTATGACCTTCTCCACAGGGGCCCTCCTATCCCGTGGCTCCCAATTTACTTCAAAATGTAGTTAATACGGATTTTATCACATATGTTTATTTAAAATTCAATTTTTTCTGTCCTGAAAGTACATCCAGGAACATAATGGTCTGTGTTGAGGATAGATGATTCTAATGTGTCTGACAACAGCTATAGTGTACTCATATACATAAAATAAATCTTTTTTAAAAAAGAGAACACAAGGGAATGGAACCTCCGAGGGTCTTTGACCCCTTTCCAATGGGATGGGCTCAGCAAATGCCTGAGATGTTAGAACATTTGCCAAGTTAATTGTGGTTATTTCTAGGTCCAGAACCTGTGAAACATGACTGGGAAGGACCCACAGAGAGTCCACCATATCTTTTCCGATGGTACTCTAGTTTCCTCCCAAGCTGGGAACGTGACATCAAAAAGCAGAAATTAGAACATAAGTATAACACAGGGAAACCCATTACTTTGTATTCTGGTCTCCAAATTAAGAAAAATATAGTAATGGAATAAAATAATGCAAGCAGAAATGAATTGTTTTCTGCTTTCAAAGTCCTCTTTGCACCCCTTCCTCCTTTTCTGGGATCCCTGCAGAGTGGTGAGAACCCAGAGAAGGCCTTCATTTCAGCCTGTGGGCTCCAGCTTCCTAGCCAACCTACAGTCCCAACACCTAATGCCTGCTTAAGTGGGAATAAGAAAGGTTGGAGCTGTCTCAGTGATTATGTTCTCCAATCAGGGGGATAGCATGTGTAAAAATGTTTTGAAAGGAAAGCATGAAGAGTGGCAATTGGCCTCCATGATAAATAGAACTGTCAAAGATTCTAAATGGTACAGTTTCCACGGACAAAGCTTGGTCACATTTACATATCTTAAAAGTTTTACCAGGCCAACGCTGCTGCTATTCAGGGGTTGCTATAACAAAGAGTCTTTAATTTGTTTATATTTTTTTTCCAGGCTGGCCATACATAGCCCAAGATGGCCTCAAATTCTTGATTAGCTTGCTTTGGCTTCCCAAGTGGTAGGACTACAGACATGCTCACCATTCTCAGCTAGTACTTTCGATGTTTCTACAGATAAAAACATTGCATCTCATCCTGCATCTCATCCTGAGATAGGTAGTGTAGGGAAGTGAATGGTTTTCCAATCTCACTTCATAACAGGTCTCACCTACTATGAACCTCAATCTCTGTTCTCCCACAATGATTCTCCAATCTTCCTCCCAGGTCTCCACCTGCTATCAACCCTATTCTGTGCTTCTTAACAATGATCCTCCAGTCCCCTCACCCCAGGTCTCAACCTACAATGAACTCCGTTCTCTGTTTACTGATAGCTCTAAGCTGATCCTTTGGGTAGGATGGAGGTTCAGCCCTTTAGCCTTTGGTGGCTAAAGGGCAAGATGATACTAGGGCCTTGGCCAGATCCTAAGTCCAGTCTATCATAGGGTCTCTCCCCAAGGTCATGGTATTATGAGAAGTGCTGGGAGTGTCTCAAATGGAGATGGCTGGGCAACTGGGATGGCATGTTTCTAGCAACCCCCAGACCCTCGGTTGCTATGGACCAAAGAAAGATGTAAGGACTTGGATTGTGCTTTGTACACCCTGTCTTCTGATGAACAAGGGGCCATCAGAGAAAGTATGGAAGTAGAGAAGGAAAGCCTGGCTTATTTTAAAGAAGACTAGAAAGGGAAGTAAAATGGTCATAGGAGGCTGATGGAGGGTGGGAGCTGGGTGGGAGAGGGGATGGAAGGAAAATGGGGGAGGGATCAGGTGTGGGGAGGGATGGCCAGATGCTACGAGAAAGAATGGGAATCTGCAACTGGCAGGGGATGGGGTTGGGGAATGGGAAGCATCTTCAGGACATGTTGAAGACCTGGGATAGGGGAGGCTCCCAAGAATCAATGTGGCTGACCTTAGCTGAGACAGCAGTGGGGATGATAAATCCAAAGAGGCCGCCACCTGTAGCCAGGCAGGAACCCCAGGGGAGTGATAGGGACACCAACCCACCCACAAAACTTTCAACCCAATATTTATCCTGCCTACAAGAAATGCAGGGTTGAGGGATGAAGCATAGATTAAGGGAATGGCCCACCAACAAGGGGCCCAACTGGACACCCATCCCGTGGGCAAGTGACAATTCTCTGACACTGATACTGCTATGCTCATAGGCAGGTGTCTAGCATGGCTGTCTTCTGAGAGGCTCCACCCAACAGCTGACCCAGACAGATGCAGAAATCCACAGCTAAAGAGTAGATGGAGCTTGGGGGACTCTTCTGGAAGAGTTGGGGGAAGGATTGAGGAGCTGGAGGGGATAGGAACTCCACAAGATCAACAGAGTCAATTAGCCTGGACTCGTGGGGGCTCTCAGAGACTAGACCACCAACCAAAGAGCATACAGAGGCTGGACCTAGCTGCTCCCTGTTGCCTGTACCCTGGACAGCTCTTAGCCCGACCCTACCTGCTCTCGGGGCATTGGGGGCAAGTTGGCGCAGTGTCAACAACACAGACCGACTCAGACAAACTCTGGTAGCAGTTGAGAAATGCTGCAGCCAGCTCATCTGAGCACTACTGCAAGTTCCTTTAATACCCTCCACCCACACCCCCATTGGTCCCAAGAAAATATCTATTCTAAACAGTTTCTGATTGGTATTATTTGCACCAGCAACCCTTGCTCTCTCAGGCAGTCCTCAGGTCCTCCTGCAGGAGCTGCTTCTGCAGCTGCATGGCCCCTAGCAGTTACATAGGGGCAGCTCTGCAGTTCCTGCTACAGCCCTTGCTCCCTGCACACGCAAATGTATCAGATGTGCAGCTTGGTCTTCATTTGGGTCTGGAACAACTGGAGTGGGATTATCCCTAAAGCTGTTGCCTGTCTGTGGAATCCGCTTCCCTAACTTGGCTATGTTGTCTGGCCTCAGTGGGAGAGAAGCACCTAGCCCTGCAGGACTTGATGTATCCCAGGGTAGGGATACCCAGAGAAGGCATTAGTGACAAAAAGCCTGGTGAAAATAAGAAAGGATCTTTTTCATTCACTGTCTGCCATTGTAGTCCAGGTTGTAGTCCATCAGGGCAAGACCACCACGTAGCAGCTGCTTACGGAGCTGCTCACACTTTGTCCACAGTCAGGAAACAGATGAATGCTTGGTGTTTCAGTTACTCCCTGTTACTATGTTACTAAACACAGTTTAAGGGAGAAAGGGGTCAGTTCCACTTGAATTTCAAGGATACAGGTAATTATGACAGGGAAGTCCTGGGGGCAGGAACTCGAGGCAGTCAGCCAGCTTCCTCCTCTTGATGAAACTCGGGGCCCAAGTCCATGGAACAATGAGTGCTACTCTGTGGGTACTCAAATCTTTTATTTAGAGTTAGGCTTCTCACCTAAGTAAACCCATTAAGATAATCTCTCATAGCATGCGCACAGGTTGGTCTCCTAGGTATTCCAGAATCCTGTCCAGTTTACAATAGTGTAAACTTAGCTGGATTCCTCCCTACCACCCAGTCTTGGACCCCAACTCTGGGAATGGTGCTGTCTGCTCTTAAGGCGTGTCCCCTCACATCAATTGCCTTTATTTAATCCCTCCCAGACATATCCAGAGTCTCATCTCTCTGATGACCTTAGATCTTGTCAAGTTGATAATACTAACCACCATAGGAAGCAGTCCTGCCTCTCTAAAAAAAAAAAATGTTTTATTTTTATGTTCTGTGCAGTGGTGTCTTTATTCTCTGGTTTGTCTATGAGGGTGTCAGATGCCCTGGAACTGGAGTTGTAGACAGTTGTGAGTTGCTATGTGGGAGCTGGGAATTAAACTTGGGTCCTGTGGAAGAACAGCTAGTATTCTCTTTTCCCAACAGAATATTTTTATTGCTGATTTAGGAATTTTACATAATGCACCCTGATCATACTAACTTCCCAGGCTTTCCAGGTCCACCTCACCCTTGTAACTCCCTGCTCCCCCCAAATCCACAAGTTCAATTTATGTTGCCCATAATTGCCCATAATATACTCACTGGAGCATGGTCAAACTCCCAGTAGCCAACCCCTTAAAGAAAACTGAGTTCTTTCCCATCCTCACTCTTGCCAGAAGTCATCAGTTGTGGAGAGTCATACTTCAGCCCCCTGAGCATTTAAGAGTTCTCTTCAGCCCTTAGGACGAACAACAATATGAACTAACTAGTACCCACCAACCAAAGAGTACACATGATAGGACTCATGGCTCCAAAAGCATGTGTATAGCAGAGAATGCCCTAGTCGATCATCAAAGGCAGGATAGGCCCTTGACTCTGTGAAGGTTCTATGCCCCAGTGTAGGGGAATACCAGGGCCAGGAAGTCGGAGAGGGTGGGATGGGGAGTAGGGGGAGGGGAGAGGGAACGGTTTTTTTTATTTCATTTTTTTTTCTGGAGGGGAAACTGGGAAAGGAGGTATCATGTGACATGCAAATAAAGAAAATATCTAATAAAGCGTTTTTTTGCTTACAAACATGAGTTTAATTCATTTAGCATTAAAAGGGTAGAAGTCTTTATGTAATAAAGATTGGAGCAAAAAAAAAATTCTCTTCAATGTAGCCAGTACTAGTAATCACTGAGCTATCTCTTCAGCATCCCCATTTTAGATTATGTAATTCTTCCATCCTCCTTTCC
The DNA here is from genome assembly GCA_019843815.1 of Montemys delectorum. Lineage (NCBI taxonomy): Eukaryota > Metazoa > Chordata > Mammalia > Rodentia > Muridae > Montemys > Montemys delectorum. The sequence continues at coordinate 10,198 of JADRCD010188738.1, read as the reverse complement.
CTTAATTTCCCTCCAAACACACCCATATATCCTTCCTTGCTCTTTCAGTTTCATGACGTTATTTCATTTTATTTTTCATTGTTATATATGTATATGTATGTATACATATTTCTAAATGATTATGACATAAGTAGACATGTAATTGGAAGGATATGACATCAATGTAAATGCATGAGATAATTGGAAGGGTATTACATCATTAATGGAATGATATGACATAATTTGATGACTCAGATGTCAAAATTGGCAGGATATGAAATCATTGAGTAGAAATGGCATCATCAGTGTAACTAAATGAGATCAGAATTGGAAGTTTATGACTCCAACAATGGAATTACAAAATGTCAAAATCAGATGAATATGATATTACAATTGGAAGGTTATAACATCACAATTGGAAGGGTATGACATCAATGTAAATATCTCAGATCATAATTGGAAGTGTATGAGAGCATCAATGAATAACATGACATCACAGTCGTCCTACTATTGTCTTAGGGTTTTATTGCTGTAAAGAGTCACTACAAGCAAGGCAACTCTTGTTTTTCCATTTTTTATTAGATATTTTCTTTATATACATATATCTCTTTTTCAAGTTTCCCCTCCAAAAAAAATTAAAAAAAAAAAAAAAACAAAACCCTCTTCTCTCTCCCCTCCCCCTGCTCGCCACCCCACCATCTCCTGCTTCCTGGCCCTGGCATTCCCCTACACTGGGGCATAGAACCTTCGCAGGACCAAGGGCCTCTCCTCCCATTGATGACTGACTTGGCCATCTTCTGCTATACATATGCTGCTGGAGCGATGAGTCCCACCATGTGTACTCTTTGGTTGGTGGTTTAGTCCCTGGGAGCTCTGAGGGTACTAGTTAGTTCATATTGTTGTTCGTCCTAAGGGGCTGCAAACCCTTCAGCTCCTTGGGTCCTATCTCTAGCTCCTTCATTGGGGACCCTGTGCTCAGTCCAACAGATGGCTGTGAACCTCTACTTCTGTATTAGTAGGGTACTGTCAGAGCCCCTCAGGAGACAGCTATATCAGGCTCCTGTCAGACAGCACTTGTTGGCATTCACAATAGTGTCTGGATTTGATGATTGAATATGGGAAGGATTCCCAGGCAAGAGAGACTGAAGGAAGGACAATCCAGAGACTGCAAGGCAACTCTTATAAGGGGAAACATTTAATTGGGGTTGGCTTACAGTTTCAGGTGGGAAATATGGCAGCTTGCAGGCATAGATAGTGCTGGAGAAGGAGTAGAGAGTTCTATATCTTGATTGGTAAGAAGTGGGGGAGGTATGTGCTACACTGGAACCTCTATGCTCACCTACATAGTAACACACAAGGCCATGCCTCCTAATAGTGCCACTTCCTATGGGCAAACACTCATAAATATGAGTCTATGGGGGCCATCCCTATTCAAACCACTGCATTCTAGTGGAAACTCCCTAGACCCCAGATGGTTGTAGTCATAACACAATACAAATGCATTCAGTCCAACTTCAAAAGTCTATAGTCTATAACAGTCTCAAATTTGCTTAAAAAGTCTATAGTTTAAAGTTGCTTCTGAGACTCATGCAATCTCTTAACTGAATTCCCCTGTAAAATCAAAATGAACACATATATATTACTGTTCCAAAAGGGAGCATAGTGAGGAAATAATGGATCAAAGCAAGAGCAAAAATCTAGGAAAAGTCGAAACTCTGTATCTCCATGTCTGGCGCCAAAATGCTCTACAGATCTCCAACTGCTTTCATCTTTGCTGAGCACAATACACTTCTTTTTCTTGGGCTGATTTCACTCCCTGTTATCAGCCTTCCTTGGCAGATATCCCATGGCTCTGGGCCTCATGCAGGGATACCCCTGCTACATGCCTAGCTTCAGCAGCTTTCTTTAGTTGCAGAGGATAGATTTCGATAACCCCTTTCTTGTATCCTTGACTCTAAAGTTAGAACCACATGAATGAAGCTGCCAAGTTCTGCTACTTGCTGCAGCTGGAACATGGCCTCGCATTCAATTACAGTTTCACCAGCTTTCTGTTTTCTATGGTTTCCTTCACTGCCTAAGATTAGCTGTCCTGAAACTTGCTCTGTAGATCAGACTAACCTTGAACTCAGAGATCTGCATGCCTCCATCTCCTGAGTGTTGGGATTTAAGGCTTGCTACCACGGCTGGACCTGAACCATTTGTTGATTCTTTTTCACAGGATGGAAGCTTAGATAGGTGGGATCTTGCCCTGAGCTCACCACTTCCTTAATTTCATTTGATATCTTTAATTGGTTTATTTCCTTGAACACAGGATTTAGCTCCATTCCACTTCCTGATACCCCTTTAATCCTTGAACCATATGCTTTTACTTTTTCTTACCCAGCTTGCTCTTTCCCGTCAACATGCTCTCGGTAAGAGTTACCATTAGTTACCACATGACAGAGTTTATACTAGGCTATTTTGAGTTTTCCTTTGCCAGTGCAATTAATCCAAAACTGCAGCCCCAGGCAAACTCTTCGGAATAAGGGACAAAAGCAGGCAAATTATGTGCCAAAATAGCACAAGAACAGTTCTGGGCCACATCCTAACATTCTCCTCCTCTGAAACTTCTTAAGCCAGGGCCCCACAGTTCAAATCACCCCCAGCACCACTGTATTCCGCGTTCCTACTAGTATAGCCCATTAAGCCACACTTAAAGCATTACACTGCTTTCCTAATTGAAACTTTCCAAATCTACATTCTTCCAAACAAAGGCATGATCAGGCCTATCACAGCAATACCTTAGTTCCTGGTACCAACTTCTATCTTAGCTAGGGTTTTATTGCTATGAAGACACAACATGGTCAAGGTAATTCTTAAAGGAACAGGTTTAATTGGGGCTGGCTTATAGTTTCAAAGGTTTAGTCCATTAATACCATGGCAGGAAGCATGGTAGTATCCAGGAAGACATGTGCCAGAGAAGGAGCTGAGAGTTCTGTGTCTTGATCTGCATGTAGCAGAAGGGGACTGTGTCATACACTGAGCAGCATAGCCTGGGTAGGAAATACAAAGGGTAATGGAATATATGCATTAAAAATACAGAAGTTGGGACTACCTGGGGAGGGGGGAGGGAACCGGATAGAGGTGGGGAGGGGCATAAAGGGGGGATTGGAAAGGGCAATGAGAACAAAGCACAACAGCACATTATCTATAAAGATGCTATAATGAAACCCAATACTTGTACCTACCCTTATCAAAAAGGAAAAGATAAAAGGAAAATCCATAGATTTAAATGTTAAAAAAGAAAAATACCTCAATAAACTGCCCACTCTCACAGAAATATTTAAGATATCATTTGATGAATATATAGGTACCATGGAGATTTAAATGAGAATGCCCATGTAGATGTAGGTTCAGATGTTTGCATACTGGGTACCCAGTTGTTTAAGTTTAGGTGGTGGCCCTCCTGAAGGAAGTATGTTACTGGGGTAGGCTTTGGCAGTTCAAAGCCTAGCACTATTCCTACTGCGCTCTCATGCTTCTGGCTTGTGATTTGAGATGTGAGCCCTCAGCTGTTCCTGCCGCCAGGCCTGCCTGCTGCCACACCTCCCCATCATGATGCAGATAGTGTGATAGCCTCTTACCCTCTCGATCCATAAGCTCCTCAAAACCCCTCAACAAGCTACCTTGGTTGTGGTGTTACCACAGCAATAGGAAAGTAACGAATACAAGGCATGACAGCCATTTATTATTTAAAATTAATCAAATTCACTCCCTGTTGAGTTGGAACCCCTGTGTATCTCATTAGGTCACCATCTCCAAATAAACACAAGAATAACATCACCTTTCTGCCTCCTGTGCGTCCTGCCATTGTTGATGTTATTATCATTACACAATCCCTCTTTTAAAAGGATTTATTTACTTTATGTGAATGCATGTGTCTTGATTAGGATTAGTATTGCTGAGATGAAACACCATGATCAAAAGCAAGTTAGGGAGGAAAGGGTTTATTGGACTTACACTTCCACACTCTAGTCCATAACTGAAGGAAATCGGGACAGGAATTCAAGCAAGGCAGGAACCTGGAGGCAGGAGCGGATTCAGGAACCATGGAGGGGTGCTACTTATTGGCTTTCTCTTCATGGCTTGTTTAGGCTGCTTCCTTACAGAACTAGCCACTAGCCCAGGGATTACACCACCCACAATAGGCTGGGCCCTCCTGCATCTATCACTACTTAAGAAAATGCCCTACAGGCTTGCGACTGCTTGAGTTATTTTACAAAGTGAAATGGTATTTATTTAGCTTTTAGGAAATTAAATAAAAAACCTTCAGAATAAAGCAAAATAAAAACCATAACATGCCATATGACTGATCATGTCCAAGCACAACAGCACTTAATGAACATAAAAATAAAATTTATCATGATAGTTGCTCTTTTCCCAACTTGCAGTACATGTATGTGTGTGTGTGTGTGTGTGTGTGTGTGTGTGTGTGTGTGTGTGTGTGTGT
>JADRCD010188735.1:803-11209 GCA_019843815.1 Montemys delectorum | reverse complement strand
TATCTATCTATCTATCTATCTATCTATCTATCTATCTGAGATAGGTTTTACCGTGCATCTCTACCTTTTTACTTTCTCCTTACCTAAGTGTAACCTTCCAGAGAGAGATATTGCTTACCTGCACATGGCGCTGGCACAGCACTAAAACCGTATGAATGAATAAAGCAAGTGTGGTGGTTTGAATACTCTTGACCCAGGGAGTGGCACTATTCGTAAGTGTGGCCTTGTTGGACGAATTGTGTCACTGTGTGGCTAGGCTTTGGGATCCTCCTCCTAGCTACCTCAGAGATTCAAGTCTTATCCTGTTTGCCTTTGGAACAAGATGTGGAACTCTAAGCTCCTCTGGTGCCATGCCTGCCTAGATGCTGCCATGCTTCCCGCCTTGATGATAACGGACTGAACCTCTGAACCTGTACGCCAGCCCCAGTTAAATGTTGTGTTTTATAAGAGTTACCTTGGTCATGGTGTCTCTTCAGAGCAATGGAAACCCTAAGCATATCCTTTAGCTGCTACAGTGTGACTATGGCTGTTACATACACATTATCTCCCAAACAACCCAGTTGAGTAGAGGACATTGCAGGTAAGGAACCTGTCCAGAGCGGGTGCTTTACCTGGTGTTATCTGGATATCACAGCATCCCTAGACTCAATCAACTGACAATCACACTTATTTTAAAAAATATTGGGCTGGTGAAATGGCTCAGCAGATGAAGGTGCCAGATACCAAATCTGAGGACCAGAGATGGATTCCTAGGACCTGTGGGGTGGAAGGAGAGAACCGCCTCCTAAAGTTGTCCTCTGACCTCCCTCCTACAGTGTGCTCACCCATACCTGCATGCACACAAAACACATGTGTAGCTGCATGCATGTTATAGAAGGATTTATTAAAAAAAAAAAAAAAAAAAAGACAAAGGTGAGTGGGTAGAGGAGGGAACTGGGAAGAACTAAAAATTAAAAAAAAACAAAACCAAAAAAGCAACCAACCTTGTAAAGACTGTGTCTGTACTGAGCACACGCAGACTTCTGTAGTTATCCAACAAACAGCACAGCCTGTTTCTGTGGCAGTGCTGCTGGTTGGTACGGTAAGAAGCCTGGGGGTGATTGGGACCTTAGAGGGAAGCTGTGTGTAGGCTGTGGGCCTTGAACTTTGGACTGTACTCTCAGCAGGTGTCTTGGAAACACTCCTGCCTGCTCATGGCTATTCACTGCAAGGGACCCATGCTCTAAAGCAGAGCTGGGGCATGGACTAGAGTCTCTAGCCGAGCAGTGCAGAGCAATAACTCTCGGTGCCTCAGAGAAAAAGGCTTTCCGCCAGACTCTCATTCATGTTTTCTTGGTATAAATTACACCACAGTGGGACTGATTTCAAAAGTTCAGTAATTAAAGTTTAGATTCAAGATAAATTCAATAATGCTAAAGTTGTCTTTAACAGGTTTGTTTGTTTGTTTGTTTGATGCAGGGTCTTTTTGTTTGTTTGTTTGTTTTGTTTTTTGTTTTTTGAGGCAGGGTTTCTCTGTGGAGCCCTTGGCTGTCCTGGAACACAGTCTGTAGACCAGGCTGGCCTTGAACTCAGAAATCCGCCTGCCTCTTCCTCCCAAATGCTGGGATTAAAGGTATGCACCACCACTGCCCGGCTAAAATGAGCTGTCTTTAGCTGAGCACACCGAAGGCAGAAGAGGGTCAGAGCTCAAGGTTATCCTCTGTTACAGGGCTAACTAGAGCCAGCCTGGGACATATTGGACCCCTGGTGGTGTATGCTTTCAATCCTAATGCCTTCAGAAGAATAAAAAAATAAACTGGGCAGTGATTGCACATGCCTTTAATCCCAGCACTTGGGAGGCAGAGGCAGGCGGAGCTCTGTGAGTTTGAGACTAGGCTGGTCTATAGAGTGAGTTCCAGGACAGCCAGGCCTACACAAAGAAACCCTGTCTTGAAAACTAACAAACACTAAAAGAGGATAGATAGATATGCATTTTAATTTTGATAATGCAGTGCTTTCTTGAAAAGGTGCTGTCTTTCCCCAATCCCTCCCTAATGTTTGAAGGGACGAGGCTTTTGATTATTTTGAGATAAGTTCTCACGATGTTAGCCTTGGCTGGCCTAGAGCTCACTGTGTAGACCAGGCTGGCCTCAAACTCACAGGCTGGCCTGCCTGTGTCTCACCAGTGGTAGGATCAAAGTCATATACCACCATACCAGGTCAGTTTTCATTTTTTGATGCCTTGTGATGTTGAGGCCTAGGTAGAAGGTTAAAGCCGAGGTAATGTTACCTCTCTAGCCTGCCATTTTGTGCTGTTAACTAGTAGTATAAAGAAACTTTTCTCATATGTTCTTTCTGGTATGGCTAGGAAATTTTCTTATGTCCAGAATGATTGCATATTCTGTATATAATCATGTATTATTACATAATCTGTATGTAATTATGTTCTATGCTCTTGAAAACCAATCACAACAGAAGTCAGTCAGAACTGCTTTGTATAGTTAGCCACAATAAGCTTGGACCCAAACCAACCACCAGGCAGCACTTCCTACATTTATGTATAAGATTTTATGGTTTTTGCTTTTATAATCTACCCGTAGGGTGGACCTCAACACGAGAAACACCTGCACCAATATAAAAAGTTATTTGAAATAAGACTTTCATTTTGAGTGGGGTATCAAGTAAAGTTTTTGTTTCCAAGACCTCCCTGGGAACTGACATCGTACTTGGCAGAAAGAGACTTTTACATGGGTAACTGACATCCTGGTTAGCAGGTTTAAGACATGAATGTTAGACAAGGCAAGTCTCCTGTCACAGTTGAATACCCCAACCAATGAAAGCAGGATAAGTGTACAACAAAGACATGCTCCCAAGGAAGTCCCCTATCCCTAAATCTTGATTGGTAAAGTAACTTGGCACATATATTTGTAGATCTCAGGCTTAAAAGCCCTATAAGATCTTGACTCAAGATCATAGTTAGCTCCCAAATCTGGTCTGCAGCCCTGATCGATCAGTGCTGGGGTGAACGCTCAATCCTTCTGTAGTGTATCTAGAGCATTTAGGTAAGAGATATAAGAGATACAGGATAAAGTTATAATAACAGTTAAAGTGAGCTGAGCATCATAGCACATTACTATAATTAAGCATTTGGGAGGTTGAGTCTGCAGGACCCCTTTAAGTTGAAGGCCAGCCTGGAATACTTAGTGAGTTCAAGGTCAGCCTGGGCTACATTTGAGACCTTGTCACAAAAATCAGCACAATAGAGCTAGGGCAATAATTCAGCTGGTAAAGTGCTTGTCTTGCAAGCATGAGGCCTGAGCTGACTCCCACAGCCCACATAGATAAAAGGTCTGCACTGTGGCATATACTTGTAATACGACTACTGAGAAGATAGATGGATCCCTGGAGCCTACTGACCAGACAGCTTAGCCTACTTGCTAAGTTCTAGAGTACTGAGAGACACTGCTTCAAAAAAGAAAGAAAAGAAAAGGCAGATGGCTCTTGAGGAATGACACCTGTGATGGCTATCTTGGCTGTCAATCTTACTACATCTGGCACCCAACCAGGTTGCACACCTGTGAGGGATTTTTTTCACTAGAGTATTTGAGTTGGGAACACCCACACTAAATCTGAGCCACACCTTCTGGTGGCAGCCCACATAAAAGGACACAGAAGAAGGAAGATTTTGCTTTTTTGCTGGTCAGTTCATCTGTCCTGCTGCTGAGACAGTTCATTGCCAGTGTTAGAACTTCTTTGGGGCCAGGCAGTGGTGGCGCACGCCTTTAATCCCAGCACTTGGGAGGCAGAGGCAGGTGGATTTCTGAGTTTGAGGCCAGCCTGGTCTACAGAGTGAGTTCCAGGACAGCCAGGGCTACACAGAGAAACCCTGTCTCAAAAAACCAAAAACCAAACAAAAAAGAAAGAAAGAAAAAAAAAAACTACTTTGGGATTCCAACATAGATTGAAGACCAGCTGCTGCGGTAGTTTGGATGAGAATGGCCCCCATCGAATCATGGATTTGAGTATTTGGTTCCCAACTGCTGGATTGTTTAGGAAGGATTAAGAGGTATAGCCTTGTTGGAGCAGATGTCACTGTGATGTCACTGTGTGTGGCCTAGAACTTAATATATATGGATCTTTAAATGAGAATAGCCTTCATAGGCTTACTTATTTAAATGCTTGGTCCCCAATGGGTGGAATTGTTTGGGAAGGATTAGAAGGTATGGCCTTTTGGGAGGAGGTGTGTCACTGGGAGTGGCCTTTGAGGTTTCAAAAGCTGACAACATTCCTAATTAGCTGTCTCTGCCTCATGGTTGTGGATCAAGGTGAGCTCCAGTTACTGGTCCAGCATCATTATCATCTGCCTTCTGCCATTCTCCCCATTATGATGGTGTGAAACTGTGAGCTCAATAAACTCAGTCTCTAAGTTGCTTTGGTCATTGTGTCTTATCACAGTGACAGAAAAATAACTAAGACAGAAGTTAGTTCCTAGTACAACCACGCTAGCTTCAAGCATGCTGTGATCCTTCTGCCTCTAGCTCCTCAGTGCTGAGATTACACAAGTGTTTCAGTCATTACTATACCATGCTCTAAATTCATAAGTGTTGTAAATCTTAAATGCCATTGTCAAACACTGGGTAGAGTAGTGCATGCCTTTAATCCCAGAGCTTGGGAGGCAGAGGCTGGTGGATGTCTGTGAGCTTGAAATCATCCTGGTCTACATAGAGTGCCAGGACAGCCAGAGATATATATAGCAAGACCCTGTCTTAAATAAAAACAACAAAACAAACAAACAAAAACAAAACGAAACCACAAATTCTATTGTCCTCCAATACTATATACTAACTTATTGTAGTTTAAAATCAGCTATTAAATTGAACACTATTCCATTCGGGTAAATTTTTGTAGACATTACTTGAACATAGGTTTGAAATGTCCCCAGATCGTTTGAAACAATACATTAACGCCATAGACTTGAACTGCATAAATATCACATATTCAATTCTCAGTCTCCAGGGCTAAGTGCTCTCCTAGTAAAGTTTTTGTACTTTTCCTTAAGAACATTTTTATGGTGATTTTATCAGCACACTGTTTATTTAAACACATATATTTTTATGTATGTGCGTTCAAAAAGGCCAGAGGAAGGAAGGCATCAGATCCCCTGGAGCAGGAGTTGTCCATGTAGGTGCTGTGAAAAAAATAATTGTGTCCTCTGGAAAGAACAGCAAGTGCTCTTAATCACTGAGCCATCTCTCCAGCCCCAATCAGGATGCCTTTTTTTTTTTTTTTTTTTTTTTTTTTAACTATTTTCATTTCCTTTATGTTTTTTGAGACAGGGTCTCTCTCTTTAACCCTAGCTGTCCTAGAATCTACTATATAGACCAGGCTGGCCTTAAACTCACAGAAATGGACCTGCCTCTGTCTCCTGAGTGCTGGGGTCAAGGGTGTGCGCACCAGGCCAGGCCTAGTGTTTACTAACTACGACAGGGTGCAGAATTTACCAGTTTTCACTGATGTCATAATAAAAATAAAGCAGCCTTTAATAGGTGGCTGTAATAGTTCCTTGAATTCAGATTGCAAATTATGATTCTTTTTTTTCACTTTTATTTGCAAATTATGATTCCTAACCCAGAAAAATGATGTAGTTGCCACACTGCTGAATTAGACCAAAACAAACTTTTATTACTTTTAAGATTTGTTTATTTTACATGTATGAGTATTTTCTATGTGTACTGAGTATTTTCTATGTGTGCTGAGTTGGTGCCTACATTGTTTGTGAGCTACCACGTGGGTGCTGGAACTGAACCTAGGTCCTCTACCAGAACAGTAAGTGCTCTTAGTAAGTAAGTGTGGCAATGTAAGTTCATGATTCTAGTACTTAGCAGATGGGAAGCATATGGGTGGTAAGCCAGGCTGGGCTACACTGTAAGACCATATCTCAAGGAGGAAAAAAAAAATAAAACCACAAACAAACAAACACTCAGTGTAGTGGTGTGTCTTAGTGTTTATTGCTGTAAAAAGACACCATGACCAAGGCAACTCTTATAAGGACAACATTGAATTAGTGCTGGTTTACAGTTTCAGAGGTTCAGTCCATTATTGTCACGGCAGGAAGCATGGGCAGTATGCTGGCAGATATGGTGCTGGAGGAACCAAGAGTTCTATATCTTGATCAGAAGGCAGCCAGGAGAAAGATCTCATTCCACACTGGGTGGAGGTGGAGCTTGGGCATAGAAGCCATCAAAGCCCACCTACACAGTGACACACTTTCTCTAACAAAGTTATACCTCCTCCAATAAGGCCATGCCTCCTAATAGTGCCGCTTCCCATGGGCCAAACATATTCAAATCATCACATACTGTGAACTTGAACTTTTAGCGTTTAGAATCACAGGCAGATGCCACTGAGTCTGACTAATTGTAGTTTCTTTCTATTTTGAATTATTTTTTTCTATTTATTTATTTATTTATTTATTTATTTATTATTTTTTTGAGACAGAGTTTCTCTGTATAGCCCTGGCTGTCCTGGAACTCACTCTGTAGACCAGACTGGCCTCAAACTCAGGAATCCACCTGCCTCTGCCTCCCAAGTGCTGGGATTAAAGGCATTTGCCACCACTGCCTGGTCTTGAATTATTTTTGTATTTTTCCTTTTTCTAGGCTATGACTCTAACAGTAGACACTGGAAAGGTTGGTTGTGGCTCTGCCCAGAGCTGTGAGTTCAGGCTCTGATGTTTTGGGAAGATCATCTGTACTTGTAATCCCAGTGACTGCAGTGTGCTTTCTGGGCTGGCCTGGTCTGCATAATGAGCTCCAGCAAACACTAAAGTCAGAAGTCACATGCTTGATTAGTCTGGATTTAGCAGGTACTCAGAACCTTAGCTATGTGGTATTTTGTTTTCCAGGAAATGAATTTCACTCACTCAGGCAAAAATTTGAAGGTATACAAAAAACAAATAACAAAAACGAACGATGGTTGCATGTATTATAGCTTGGGTGCAATTTTAGGTCATTAAAGACCTAAAATTCAGGACTCAGAGATTCAAGTCCAAGATAAGACATTGCATTTTGGTAAGTTTTGTTCAGGACATCAGTGTAGCTATGGAATATAGACATGGACAGCTTTTCTAGAAGGATCCTGGATGTCCCAGATTCAAAGGATTCACTTCCATCTCTGAGTATTTCTTTTTTGTCCTTAGATTTACTTATTTTATTTTAGGAGTGTTTTGGCTGCAGGTATGTATGTGCACCACGTGAGTGCCAGGGCAGAAGAGAGCGGTTGTACTGGAGTTAAAGGCAGTTGTGAGCTGCGGTATGGGTGCTGGGAGCCAGGTCCTTTGCAAGGGCAAAAAGTGCTCTTAACACTGAACCATCTTCTCAGATTGCCCCATTGAGATTTCCCGTGCACACAGGTGGGTGAGATCCAGCCCAAATGATCTTTAGGAACCAGGCATATCTTTGGCAGATCTCGTGGCTTTCTCCTCATCGTTCATGAAAATACATTAAAACAAAGTTACGGAGATATTAAAAACATTGTTATAGCAAACAGTCACATGCCCTCCATCGAGATCCTGCTGTTAGCTTCTAGTTATGCTTGTCTGTTATTGACCTCCCTCATCTTGATTCCTCACTGCTGAGTAGGGAGGAAGACCCGCTAGCTAGGTGGCCTTTCCCACGTTCCGGTAGAAGGCTGGCAGTGGCGGGTGGGGGTGGGGGGCGGCGGCGGCGGCGGGCGCGTAGGACAGGGCGGGGCGTTGCGTGCGCTGGACGCGGGGCTGCGCTCCTCGGGTGCGCTCCTGGGCGCTCGTCGCCGCCGCGCCTTGAGTCAGCAAACTCCTCCGTGCTCCGGGCCGGGCGTCCAAGACAGCGTGAGTAAGCTGAGCCTTAGGGAGGGAGCCGGGTGGCGGGCGCCGCGCCTGCCCCGGCACCTGCTTAGCCCGGCTGGGGACGCCAGAGATGCTGGCGCTAGCAGGTTCTCCCCCCACCCCCCTTCTTTCTGAATACAAGGCCAGGCACCTTTGAGTTTAGAGGCTGGGTGGGCCAGGGAGGGTTCCCCCCCCCCTTTTTTTTTCTTCATGGGATTGTGGGATTGATGGAAAAGGCCGCGGAGGAAACCCACGCTGATGATCGGGTTTGCTGAGATAGGGAAGCAACAGCTTCCTATCGGTTCTGGACACATCACACTTTGCTAAAATTACAAGGATTGTTAAAGGGATAGTCACGGGATGTCTGCTTCCGCAAAGCACAGGCGCGTGGAGAGCGATGGATTAGAAATTGAGAACACTGATCTCAATTTACGTGATCTCCATCAACCCTTTTAGTTTGCGACAGGGAAACCGAGGTCTGAAAGGGTGGAGCCGCAAGCCCCCGGTGGGAGGGGTGTGTGAAAATCCCTCTTGTCCCGGGAGTGGGCTTGTGGGAGTGGCCGGAAGGGGGCTAGGGGCTTTAGGGGACTCCTTCAGCCAGTGGCCAATCCCTGGGGGGCTTTTGTGGAGGAGGAGGAGGTTAAGTGTGCTGGTAACAATGCCTCAAGTGAGACTGAGGAGTCTGCATGACTGCGCTTGATTTCTGTCCCTAAGGCAAGGATACAACGGGACAGTCATTCGGGTCTCATCCAACCTCTATGTGTCTTCCTCCCTTCTGATCTTGGGAATAGAGCCCATGGTCTTGAGCATATTCTTAGCAATCGTTTTACCACTGAGCTGCACTCCAGCCCCCCGTTTATTTTTAAAGGAGTGGTAGAGTTGAGATTGACTGACAGACTGTTTTGAATAGCGATATAAATGTAGATATATTTAGAAGTGACTGTGTGGAGATGTTCAAGACCTCATTAGCGGCTTCCTCTAGTTAACCAGCCCATCCATCCCGGGTTCTGTCAGCGCATTTTTAGTTACAGAAATGGGCCTGACTGGCACTGCCCTCAAGGAGGTGTGCCCGCAGTGGTGGTGGGGTGGGGTTGCAGCCTTCGGGCGGCATGCTTCCCTCTCCACTGCTCTGGACTGTGTTACTCACTTCCTTTACTTCACTTATGGGGAGACCTTCCGAGAATGGCGTCTTGAAATAAGCACCACCATTCTTTCTGTGTTAAAGCGTTTCTTTTGCCACACAGCCCTCATCTCTTTAAATCTCTCTTTGTCTCTCTCTCTCTCTCTTTTTTTTTTTTTCCAGCCCAGGCATGGCACTAGTTTCATTTTGAGTTAAGCCTTTGGGGGAACTAGTTTCTTTTTCCTCTTTTGGTATGGGGCTGTGATGTAACAACTACTTGAGAAAGGCAGCGACCTGCCTGAGAATAGGGTCCAGCCTATAAAAGAAGGGCCTTGGCTAAAGTGATGGTGGCCAAGTGGAAAGTCCCCTAGATTTTAGGGCTGTTATCACCAAAGGAGGTTTTTTTTGTTTGTTTGTTTTTGGTTTTGTTTTAGTAATGTAATAAGTATGAGTTAACAAGTAAGCTATCTCTCTATGCTACATTCCAGCTAGAAGCCATATAGGACTATGGGTTAGCCACAAGTTCTGGTTTCAGGATCCTTCTGAGTTGAAATCTTGGTGCCTTTGTTTGCAACTTAAGTTATTGTTGGCAGGTCAGATCAGGCATGATGGTGCATATCTGTAGTCTGGACACTTGGGAGGTGGCAGCAAGAGGATCAAGGGTTTGAGGCCATCCTTACGAGCCTATGTCTCAAAAATGACAAAACAGAGTCTTGGAACTCAATGGGTAGATCAGGCTGACCTTGAGCTAAGAGATCTCAGCCAGGCGGTGGTGGCGCACACCTTTAATCCCAGCGCTTGGGAGGCAGGCAGGCAGAGGCAGAGGCAGAGGCAGGCAGATTTCTGAGTTCCAGGCCAGCCTGGTCTACAAAGTGAGTTCCAGGACAGCCAGGGCTACACAGAGAAACTCTACCTGGGGGAGGGGGGAGGGGATAAAAGGAACTAAGAGATCTCCTTGCCTCTGCCCACCAAGTGCTGATATTAAAGGTGTTACCATGATAGAGCTGAAGCCAGCCCTGAGCCACAAGAGAATCTCCCTCAAAAGTAATTAATTAATTAACAACAATAGTGTCAGATATGATGGCTCAACACCTGTAACCTGTAGGTTTTCTTTTCTTGAGGCTATGTCTCATGTGGTCCAGACTGGTCTCTCTAACTTGCAGTGTGGGAGAGGATGATCTTGAGTTTCTGATCCCCCTAAAGTGCTTCCATTACAGACAGGAACTACTATAATCCGTAGCTGAGGATGGCCTCGAACTCTCAAGTGCTGGGGTTACAGGTGTTGAGCCACCATGTCTGACACTATTATTGTTATTAATTTAATTAATTCCTTTTGAGGGAGATTCTCACGTGGCTCAGGGCTGGCTTCCTGCACAATGTGGAGCTGAGGCTTTGAAAACTCCTGCACCTACTTTCCAAGTGCTGGGATCACAGGCCTGTGCC
>JADRCD010188732.1:0-15969 GCA_019843815.1 Montemys delectorum | reverse complement strand
AAGGGTCAAGGGAACAAGCCCTGGGAGCAGAGATAGGGACAGGAAGGGCTGAGAGGAGAAGAAGATAAAACCTTGTGGGTCCTGGTTACTAGAAGGGTCCCAGGAAATGGCCAAGGGCCAAGGGCCAAGGGCCTCCGACACCCTAGACCAAGAATTGCCACAAGAATTGCTGTCTTAAGTCTCCATCCCTGTAGCCTGTGTAAGTTGTAATTGCAGATGGCTCTGCCTGTTGATTATCCGTTCTTAGCTACTGCAACCTACTTGTGCTGGGAGCTGTATACGACAACAGTTTTCAGAGTTCAGCTGAACTCAGTTCAAATTGTGTGAAAAACCGTGAACCAGTGACGATGGCTGTTATAAGGCATATGGTGTTGGGGAATGGTTTGTTACACAGTGATGCCGAGTGAATTCATTATGATGAACAGCATCTGTGTTATGAAATATTCACATTCCTTCCTCATATTTTAACAAGTTTTCCAATACGGAAACTTTATAGTTGGCAAATACTGTAATTATTTGGCATACTTGCTATCACTTGACATTTAACTTAGTCCTAAAATTATTTCTAATGCATGCAATGCTTTATAAATATTTCCACCCATTGCTGCTATTTATGAGGATGGAACTGCCAAGTCAGTTGCTGAGGTTAAAGGTGTATGACCAGCTCTTGTGGTGTGTGTGTGTGTGTGTGTGTATGTGTGTGTGTGTGGTATGTGGTGTGGTGTGTGTGTGTGTGTGTGTGTGTGTGTGTGGTATGTGGTGTGTGGTGTGTGTGTGTGTGTGTGTGTGCGCGTGTGTGTTCACATTCATGCCAGGGCTCATGCATGGAGTGTAGAGTGGTTGGTGGGAGATGGTTCTCTCCTTCCACCACGTGGGTTCCTGAGGATCGAACTCAGATCATTAGGCTTGTTGGCAGGGATACCCACTGAACCACCTCACCAGCTCTAAATATCTAATCGTAAAGCAAATCCTATTAGCTCATTTATGCCCTCCTTTTAAATTTGCCTCAACTTGAAATTAGGCAATTAACACACAGTTGAGACATGGCAAAGGTTGGCTTTCCTGAGAGTGGAACAGGAAGTTGTGTGCAAGAAGAGGATGGGTCCATGAGAGGCACAGGGAAAACTCAGAGGCAGTTGCTGCTTCATAGAGTGAAAAAGTTTCTCAGTATCCAAAAGCCTTTCTAGAAATAAATTTAATGGGCAAAACTGACAAATATAATTACTAAGATAGTATGAAAATACTCAGGGGGACTTTGCTGTAAGATGGCCAACTTGGCACTGCCTCTGTGTGACCCAGAGAAGAGGCTAGGTAAGAGAATAGAGACTGTTCCAAAGAGAAAGAAAAAGGGCCTCAGAAATTCACATAGGTAATGAGGGACAGGACACCTGAAAACTGCGGGGACCATGACTATATCCAGTGGGAATGAAGAATGCAGAGCACAGCTCCAGATGTGAGGTTGCCAGGTGAGGGCCAGAATCCTCAATCAGCTGGAACCAAGAATGCAGACTGCAGCTCCAGCTGTGAAGTTTCTTGTGGGCTGAAGGGAGCAGAAGCCCTTCTTAAAGTGAGCTAATCTGCCCTGGTGTCAGGAGACTGGCAGTCTCTCCCTCAGGAGCCTCAAATCCAGATGAGGGTTTCGAGGAGACAGTGGTTCTTCTGGATGGGTCAGCAAGGGAGAGGAATGAATCTTATTTGCTCACTCAGTCATCTTGAGAGGGAACCCATGGTTTAAAACTGATCATGCTCTGGGGACCTGAGAGTTGGAAATCACCACACATTGTAAGTTTCTATTTTAACCTGCTCAGGTTTACAGCCTAGCTGCACTTCCTGCTTACTCTCTCTGCTTCCTGTGTACAGTAGAGATGTGATCACCCAGCTTCCTGTTCTGGCTACCCGCTGCTCAAGCCAGGCCCAGTGTGGCACTCTCTTCCTGCTGTCTCCCAATCCCAATGGAGAACTCTCAGCTACCTTTCCAGAAGGAAGGTGAAACATGGGGCTGTTTCCTGCCCTTATTTTTAAAAAAAAAAAAAAAAAAAAAAAAAAATTCTGCCTGGGGCTAGATGGAAGAATTTTGGATCAATTGCATTTGCAGAGGAGATTTCAAAACAGCCTGGTGTAGACTGTGTGGTGTGGGAATTAGTGGCCAAGCTTATGCAGCACTATCCTAAAAAGAAACAAGCCAAGCAAGGAAAGTGACAAAATGTACAATTTGAGAAGCGGGGGTGGGGGGGGGGGGGTGGGGTGGGGGTGGGGTGGATGGGGGGGGTGTTACCAGGAAGTACAATGGAGTTAAGTTCTGTGTTCAAGGAGATAAACAGATGAAATAAATCCCCAAAGTTAAATGGAATAAAGCAGTAGTGACCTCAAGGAACATCCTACCCAGCTAAGTCTAGAGTTTAGGACTGGGCGTGGTGGTGCATGACTTTAGTCTTAGCACTCCAGAGGCAGAGGCAGGCAGATTGCTGAGGTTGGGGCCAGCCTGGTCTACAGCCAGGATTAGACAGTGAAGAAACTATTGAAAACAGAGAGTTGGTGAAGGTGTAATTGCATGAAGGGGCCATGTTTCAGCCCCAGCAAGCAGCAGAATGTGGCAGCTTCAGCCACATAGTCTGGCTTTAGAGTCAAGGATAGAAGAAAGGGATTTTGGAATCTTTCTCTATGACTAAGAAAAGCCATTGAGGCCAGGCAAGCTGCAGAGGTGTCTCTGAATGGAGTCTTAGAGAGGCCATTGTGTGAAGGTGAAGCCTGGATTGCCTTGGAGAGACCAAAATGTTGGGGGGGGGGGTTGCCAGAACCATAGGATACCTGCCAAGGAAAGCTGCTAACAGGGAGTGGAACCAGCCCAAGAGAAAGATGAGTGTTGTGGTCAGCAAAGATGAAAAGAGTTGGAGATCTGCAGAGCATTGTGACATCAGACATGGAGATGCAGAGTCTGGAGTTTGTTCTGATGGTTTTGGGTCTTGCTTTGGTCCAGTATTTCCTCACTATGCTCCCTTTCCTACATTCTGGAATGGTAATGGCTACTTTGTGCCATTGTATGTTAGAAGTATATGATTTTTTTTTAAATTATTTTTATTTTACAGGGAATTAAAAGTTAAGAGATTGCCATGAGTCCCAGAAGAGTCTTTGGACTTTTAAACAAGGTTGAGACTGTTGTAGACTATGGGGACTTTTAAAGTTGGACTGAATGTATTTCTGCACTATGATATGGCTATATGCCTATAGGGTCCAGGGAGTGGAATGTGGTGATTTGAACACAATTTGTCCCATAGGAAGTGGCACTACTATTAGGAGGTGTGGTCATGTTGGAGTAGGCGTGACATTGTTGAAGGAGGTGTGTCAGTGGGGTTGGTTTTGAAGTCTCAGATGCTCAAGCTAGGCCCAGTGTCACTCTCTCTTCTTGCTGTCTGCCGATCCAGATGTAGAACTCCCAGCTTCATCAGCACCACATCCGCCTGTATGCCACTGTGCTTCCTGCCATGACGACAATGGACTAAACCTCTCAACTGTAAACCAACCCCACTTAGATGCTTTCCCTTATAAGAACTCCCGTGGTCATGGTGCCTTTTCCCAGCAACAGAAACCCTAACTAAGACAGACTGCAAGCCAAAAATAAATCATTTCTTACTTACGTTTCTTTTTGTCAGAGTGGTTGTACGCTTGCTTATTTAAAGTTTCTTTATATTGCTTTTCTCACTTTAAAAATGAAGCATTTGGGATAGAGAAATGGCTCAGCCATTGAGAATGCATACTGCTCTTTCAGAAGACTCAAACTGGATTCCTAGCACCTATGTGGGTCAGCTTACAACTGTCTGGAACTCCAGCCCCATGAGTATCTGACATCTATGTTCTCCATGAGCACCGGGATATACACATAATTAAAACAAAATAAATATGTTTGAGAGAGAGAGAGAGAGAGAGAGAGAGAGAGAGAGAGAGAGAGAGAGAGAGAGAATGACTCCTCAAAATAATGTTTCCCCATCCAGAAATGGTTATAAGGAAAGTGAAAGTTGCTGAGCTCTCAGCACTCTGTGCCTGTGCTGATCACTTGCAGAAATAACAACTGTGCCACTGTGATTTACTGGATATGAAACCTTCTAAACATATTCTGCAGACATGCACACACACCAGGCTATTTTAAAGAAGAGAAAACCATTCCCAGGTTCTGGAAGTTAATACTTAAAAAAAATTTAATTACATTTATATTTAATTATTTACTAATTTTCTCACTTTGTATATGTATGCATATGTTGGGGTCAGAGCATAACTTATAGGACCTGTTTCTGCCATCATGTGGATCCTGGGATACATCTCGGATTGTCATCTTTGGTTTCGCATGCCTTTGGCTCAGCCATGTTCCATGGCCCTGATTGATATTGTTTATTATTATTCTAGACCGTTGTAGAAAGAAGCAAGATGGGAGCTGGTCCACTTAGGGCTGTGTTCCTGTGTTCTTATAGAGACTTTCGTAACTAATTTAAATTAATTAAATTTTATGTGCCTTTCATGGGCACTGGCTACTGTGTGGGACAGCACAGCTCAGGGAAGACAGTATTTCTTCATATAACACCTAGTGAAAGAAATTTGTTCCCATGTTTTCCCCAGTGAGTGGCTGTTTCTGTGCTCTAAGTTCCATATGAGAACTTGGGACACTGAAGATAAATATATATATATATATATATATATAAATATATATATATATATATATATATACACACACACACACACACACACACACACACACACACACACACACACATACACTATGTAGCATTATTCAAAATATCCACATTCAGGAGAAAACAATACACAGAATTAACTAAGCAGGGCTCATAGAGACTGAGGTGGCCATTACAGAGCCTGCATGGGTCTGTGCTAGGTCCTCTGCATATGTGTTATGTTGTAAAAGTAACTTTTACTTGGCTGATGTAATTGTCATCTCCAATGCTTACTGCTTCCGTGTGTTACCCTAGGCCTAGTCCCGGAAGCGTCTGGCCTCCATACAATCTTATCTAATCCTGGAATATTTTTAGCCTCTGAGACTTACTGCTGGCTAAGCTTACCTTTTCTAGTTCTTTCTGAGCTCTGGCTGGCTGGTTCAACTTACCTGTTCTGGCTCAAACTCTTCTCCAAGCTGACTGATTCAATCCAGCTTCTTTCCCCCCCCCCCCCGCCCCCTCTCTGCTTCTCCTGAATTGCTCTGCTTGGGCTCAACTCTGGGAATCTTTTCTAATCTGGCTCCTTCTCATTCTCTGGCTCTTTCTGACTTCACCGGTGTCTAGCTTGTTCTCTCGCTGTAAGCCATCTCTGTTAAACTCTCCCAGTAAAATTGGCTCCCTTTTTTTTCTGTGTGACCCCTGTGAAGTAGCTTCCCTTTCCTCTCTCTTCTTGTCAGAGTTGGGCATATCCTCTCCTGTCATATCTTTTTCTGATTTATTACTTTGCCCTCAATTAGACATCACTTTCAAACATGGGTGCTTCCTTCTACAAACTAACTTAACCCTCAGTTTTTGGATTAAAGGTGTGTACTAAAGGTGTGTGTGTATTGAAGCCAGAGGGACTTAAAGTGAGTGCTAAGGGCTGAGCAATAACCACAACTAGAAACAGTTTTTCCCCCTCCACAATCTTGGGGTTCACAGTGTGATCAAATTTCCTGCAACATTATGTAGCTTGGTGTTCTTGCAAGACTCCTAACAGTGGGAGTGGGATTGCCTCTGACTCTTTTGCCTGCTCTTGGGACTCTTTTTCCTTTCTCCTGGGTTACCTTGCCCAGCTTTGATATAAGAGTTTGTGTCTGCTCTTATTGCATCTTGTTACGCTGTGCTCTGTTGATATCTTATGTTAGGCCTGTTCTTTTATGAAGAGAAGTGGAGGAGGAGTGGATCTTGGGAAGAGGGGCAGTAGGGATGGTAGTGGGAGAAGTGGTGGGCGGATATACTGCATGAGAGAAGAATTTAAAAAGTGTCCACACTAGCAGAAGGTCATGGTGAAGGGGGAAGTTATATCGATCATCAGTTGTCATTTTACTCTGGGAATAAAAGAAAGTACAAAATCTGTGTAATCCGAGGCTAAGAAAATTGAGTCCACTTCTTTGCATTTATGAGGACATCACGTAACTCAGTCCTATCTGATGGTCATGTGTTAATCGCAGAGTCTTCCAAAGAAGGAAACTAGTGTGGTTTGAGTGCAGAATGTCCTCCACAGGCTCATGTCTTTGGACACTTGCTCCCTGTCCGGGAAGGTTGTTGAATCCTGAAGAGGTGGAGATTTGCTGGAGGAAGTGGGTCTTGGCGGGGGGGGGGGGGGGGGGGGGGGGGGGGGGGGGGGGTGCTGTGGTGGCAGGGTGGGGGGGCGGGGAGGGGCAGGCTTCAGGCTTCCTTATGGCCTCCAGTTTCCTGAGTCTAGATGTGTTGTGACCAGCCAGCCTTCTGCTCATGTTATCATGCCTACCCTGTCATTACAGAATGAGCTCTTTGAACTGTGAGCCAGAATAAAACCTTCTCTTAATTTGTTTCCTACTAGTTACTTGGTCATAGCAGAAACTCAAGGCTGCCTCATCTCTTCCAGGCAAATATTAAATTGCATTCTTTTGAGTCATGCAGTACCATTTTGATCCTGTTCTCTTCCTGGCAGCCATGAAGGCCAAGTGGCTGTCATTACACTGTTTGCCTTGGCCTGTACCCTGCCTCCATTTTTGTTGGGTGTTTGTTTATTATTTTTTTTAATAAGGCAGGGAATGAAACCCAGGGTCTTATGTATGTATGTTAAGCATGTGCTATATCATTAAGTCACACTTAAAAACACAAAAACAGAGTCACTAAGTCTCCATATTTGCTTCATGAGCATCTCAAACCAGGCCCCAGGTAATTATTATCATCTGTAAAGAGCTTCCTTTGCCCAAAGTGGCTGCAATCCAATACTGGGAAAAGTCCAAGATGACACTGTAAAGAGCCAAGGGAAATGTGAGCCTGTTGGCGCTTTCTAGAGAGGGTACTGTTAGTAGCTACCCCGCCACACCCCAAACTGGCTACGTATCTTGATTTCTTCCATCTCCTCTCAAATTGCTTGTGAAGCCAAGGATGCCCTGTTGAGCAGAGTCTTGCTGATACTCCCAAACATCACTTAGGCAGTGATCATATTTGAAGGTAGGAGATGTAGATGATAGCCTTTTATAGCTTACTAAATAAAAAAAAAACCATTTAACTAAAAGGGAATTTCAGCTTATTAAAACAAAATATGAAGAACGAAAACCTTTGTCAATCAATGATCATAACTAGTGATGTTTGTATGAGTACTCTTTCATACACTTTTCACTGTGTGTGTGTGTGTGTGTGTGTGTGTGTGTGTGTGTGTATATATATATATATATATATATATATACATATGAATATGTAATTTTGTCTTTAGGACTGCAACATCTGGAAAGGGGTGAAGGCAAGTCCAGATTCTAGGAAGAAGAGACAGAGGATTAGCAATGTGTGTGTGAGAGTCTGGATAACGCTACAGAGCATGGCCTACCTTGTAGACATCATTCCAGTAGGATTTGGCCCTAGGCAACTTCTGCTTTCCCACTTTCTCTTCGCCATCTCCCACCACAATTCCCACACTCTTTTCTGCCCCTGCCTATCCCCAAGGACACGGAACCATTTCAGAGGGTAGGAGTATCTCTCAGCTCATCCAAGAAGACTTTTCTCCTCACAGCAGAGAAGGGGACTGCTGGTGTCTCATAGATGCCAGCTGTGAGGGAAAGCACCCAGAATCATGTTCATTCTTAAGGCCACGCCTGCCCACTCAAATGTCTGCATCAGTTAGCCTTCCGTCACTGTGACATGATACCAGAGACTGACAACTTAAAAGAAGGAAAGGTTTGTTTGGGCTCATGGTTTCAGAGTTTGGGTGCTGCCTGGTTCTGTTATTTTGAGTCTGGGTCGAGGCAGAGCATCATGGGAAGAGTATGAAGTAGAGGAAAGGTCCTGGAAACTGGGAAGCATCGAGAAGAAGAGTTAACCTGAAATGGCTAACTTTCTCCATAGTAGGCGGGACTTTTTCTTTTAAAACTATATGCATGGGTATTTTACTTGCATGTATCTCTATGCACGGTATAAATGCCTGATGAAGCAAAAAAAAAAAAAAAAAAAAATGGCACTAGCTCCCTGGAACTGGTATCATAGATGGGTGTGAGCCACTTTGAGGGTACTGAGAATCAAACCCAGGTCCTCTGGAAGAGCACTCGGTATTGTTAACTGTTGAGCCATCTCCCCAGCCTCTAGACCTCACTTCTTTTACCTCCTCCGATAGTGTTATAGGCTGAGGACCAAGCTGCCTAGGAGCCCTAGAGAGACATTGAGGGTCTATATTAAACCAGTGCCTCTGCTCCCATGTGTCTACCATTCTATACTGGGAAGTTGGACCAGGGGTGGGAGGTAACTCAGAGACTCATTCTAGTACTTTGAGGATAAAGAAAAGCATCAGTAAAACTGATTTTCAGCACCTCCCACCTCCCCAAAGGACCCCCCCCCCCCGTTCATCAAGTCAGAATCATTTCAGAGGTATTTCTTTGACATCTCTATGTTTTCGTCTCTAGACTGGGGATAATGCTATCTTCTTCACACCGTTGTTGGGCTGATAAAGGGAAACGCATGTTGCAGTATGAAAAGGATGCTGCTTCACTGATGTGATCTGACAGTTCCCAAGACTGATACTCTAAGGGTATCAGTCTTGTGGTGTTCCTGGACCTGGTCCTTAGCTGTCCAAGTCTAGCCTTTAGATAGTTCATTTAGCTCCCTGTCAAAACTCATCGGGGAGGGGAGCCAAAAATGCAGTTTATAAACAAGAATTGTAACATGACCTGCTGATTGCCAGGTCTGCAGGGAAGTTATGTTATAGGGCAATGATTCCTGGGTGAACTGGAAAGGCAGGAATTTGGAGGGATCATGACTGATGTTATCTCATTGTGACAGTTCACGACTATCCCAGCTGTAGGGACAGCAGGCTGGAAGCATTAGATCCTTGCAGCTTTTATCCCTTCAGTTTCCCTCCTTCTGGCCACCACAGCGACTTCCATGACTGTAGGAACACCTCTCACTAAGGGGCAGCTGTGCTTTGATTTATACCATCTCAGGTATAAATCTGTACTGTGGAAAGTGAACAGGCGAAGGCAGTATGCTGTAGTCTAAAAACCAAAAGTCAACATAGCACGGAATTAAACAGGTTTAAAAGTGGGCCGGAGCTGGGGAGATGGCTCAACTGATAAACGGCTGGCTATACGAGCACTAAGACCCAAGCATGGCTCTAGCTGCCAGTACAAGGCAGGCAGTGCATGCCTTTAATCTCAGCACTAGGAAGATGGAAACAGAAGGCTCCCTAGATCATGCAGGCCAACCAGTCCAGTAAATCAGAGAACTCCCAGCCCAGTTAGAGCCCCTGTCTCAAAAAATAAGGTAGAGAAAGGACTGAAGGTTTCCAGCCAATGCATTGAAGGTTACTGCCTTGAATGCATTGGATCTTGTCTGAACTCAGAAGCTAAGCAGCGTTGAGACTGGTGAGTACTTGGATGGGAGAAAAGTTTGAAGAAGATAACTAACATTAACCTGTGGCCTCCACCTGAATGCACAAGGATGTAAACACACACACACACACACACACACACACACACACACACACACACACGGGAAAGAGGAAAGGGGGAAGAGATGGAGGGAATAATAGAGGGAGAGAGAAAGAGAGACTATCATATCTCAGCACTTTACAGAGAAGCTGTCTCCAGAAGTCTATGCATAAAGCATAGAGATGATGAGCAAGCCACTGCCTTCTCTGTGTTCAGCTTCTGCTACTAACAGTAACGGCCCCACAGGATTGTTACAAGGGGCAAATGGGTTAACGCATGTGGTATTCTTGGAACCGTGCCTGGCAGTCACTTTGTGTTGTGCTGGCTGTTGTCATCAGTATTTTGGTATTTTTTAACTTCTATACATGTTTATGCTGTCACTACATATGATATGTGCTTCTAGACACAGAGGGGCTATTCTCTGGGGGAATTTTAGCATTTTGAATACATGGAGTCATTCTGAACGATCCCTTTCCAGTGTGCTTTCCCCAGTTCACGTGAAATCCATCCATGCACGCCTTTCCAGTCTGTTCACTTACTTGTATTACTGTGCAAGATCGTTTCCATTGTAGAGAGAACACAATAGGGCTAACTACTCTCCCTTTGTTGGGCATCTATTGTTAGTCTTTGGTATTATAAATAATTATTATACAATATGACTGTGTATGACTCCTTCTAGACTTCGTCTCGATAAATTTTGTGGTTTTCTTTCAGGCAACTCTTCACTGTAGGATACTGTTATTAAGTTCTTAGGGGGATAGTACAGATTGCAAAACATGCTGCAAACACAATGCATGGCTCAGAGAATCCCCCCCCCCCATGGTTCCATACCCTCTTTCATCTCTCTAATAAAGCATAAGTCCTAATGAGGACGGGAAGTGAGAAAGTCAATAAGCCCTTCTGAGCAACCTCATGACCTGGAGGCAAGTTGCTGGCTCTTTGCATCTCCATTTGCTCATTAGGAAAACAGTAGTTATCACTCTGGGCTGTTTCAGACCTGGGAGTCTTCAGTGTCTACTCTCTGCCAGATCCAGAAGAGTATCAGAGTAGAGAAAGCATCCTATGAATCCCTGTTGATTGAAATAGGGCCAACATGACAAGATATATTTTTAAAATAGCTGTTGGGTGATTACCAGAACACAGCATTTCCCACAAAGGAGTGGATGAGAAAGACAGATAGAAAGCCTTTCGGGAAACCTAAGACACAGGGAAAGTCCCCCACCTCAATAAAAACTGGCCAGTTTATCATAGGAGTAGTCTCAGGAAATTGCACAATTTTGTAGAAATGAGATTAAAAACACTAATGGAATGAGACATTCCACTTTCAAGAGACAAAGCAGAAAGCCAGACCCAGTTGTGGATCAGCAAGAAATTGCGTCCGAAGTGGACAGCTCTAAACATCCTCTTTCTGAAAAAAATGGTTTGCCATACTGGAAGATTTTAAACACAAGGGTGGAAGGTTATCACTCCCAGCACAGACAGAATGTGCTGTGTCTCCATCTCCAAGTTCTCTGCTTTGACCTTGAATTGTCCTCTGATTATCTTCTAATGGCTTGCATTACCGCCTCCCAAGCTCTCCATTCTTAAAGAGAGAGGGGAGGGGTCTCTGAGTAAGACAATGCAGCCAAGTCTTCTACTGATGCCATAAAGTTACTTCAAAGTGTAGGCATGTACCATGCACGTTCCTCCCAGGATGCAAAGCGGAGCCCACATGGCAGGGGAAGTTAAAAGAAAGAAAGAGGCACAAAGATCACAGTGGAGATACAGACACGATCGCACCAGAAGATAGGACATTGCCAATATGGCACTTGCTCCTAAACCTGCTCCTCCAACTTCTCAATAGGAACCTAAGCCAGGCCCATGGAAGTTTAGCCACAGAACCTGTCTCCCAGCCCACTTTGCCACTGGATGCGACTGTATGATAAGGATGAGGCTAGTTGAAGTTCTTATTGGCCCTGTAGGGGGGATATGTCTTTAGCGGGTGTCCTTTCTGCTGACTGATGGAATTGGGAGCTAGAGGTGGCCATCAGAGTAGTTTTGAGTTGCATAAGGCTGTTTTCATGCAGTATATTAATGTCTGTCGACTTGATGGACTAACAAAGATCCAGTGCACTAAGGAGGTATTTATAATCGGTCTTACAAAGAGATTCAGCTCAAGAGAGAAAAGAGACCCTGAATGGGCTGGTGTCATGGACAGAATTCAAAGGAAAAATAGAGAACGTAGGAAAAATAGAGAACGTGGAAAAAATAGAGCTGAGCGCCAGCATTCATCCCTCCCTGGGCTCCCCGACTGCAGCCGCAGTGTGACCAGCTACCGAGCACAAGCGTCTGAGCCCAGGCCTTTCCTCGGTGATGGACTGTATCCCTTCTTAAGCCACGAGCCAAAGCAAATCAGTCTCTCCTAAGCTACTCTCGCCAGGTGTTTCGTAACGGCAAGGAGAAAAAGTTGCTATTATAACTACTCTGTCTAATTTAACTGGATGATATTAGTTAATAGTTCAGTGTGGTGAAGTGAACTATTTTCTAAACGTTTCATCCATGTAGCCTAACTAAAATCCCTAACTGGGCACTATTGGTTGCATAAGCATGGATCTGTACCAAGATTTGCTCCAGTGAACGCCCACTATCTGAACTGGAGCACCCACAAGGATGCTTTTGGTACTTTCGTGGCAGTTGCCTGTTTCTTCATCTTCCATTGAATACAAGAGAAGGTTGTGCTGGGGATCCACAGTGTCTGTCTGGAGCTATGATCCGCATGCCAAAGACCCATGTACTGAATGAAGCTCTGGTAGTCAGTCTGTGACTCTACTGGAAGGTAGTGGAACCTTTCATAGTTGGACCTATTGAAAGGAAGTTATGTCATTGGGGTGTGCTTTCGATGGGAATATTTGAGCCCAACTCTCTCTCCCTCTCCCTCTCTTTTTCTCTTTCTCTCTTTCCTCTCTCTGTTTCTTGGACACAATGAGGCCAGCATCTGTCGTCTTCTACGTTCGCTCTGCCATGACGTCCCGTTTTGCCATGATTGCCTTTATCTAAGAGGCCTGAGAATACAACTCCTGAAGCCATGAGCAAAGATACCCTCCCCAGCTTTAGGGTGATTGCCTCAGGGGGTGTGTCACAGTGTTGGGAGAGCTAACACAGGCATCTGGGCCTTGTGTCTGTGCTTCAGACTTGACACTTCAAACATCCTTGAGGAATTAAGCTGAGGGGTAAAAAAAAAAAAAAAAAAACGGCGTGCCAAATGTTACCAGAAGCCCTGGAAAAGTGAAAACAAACAAAACACAAACAAACAAACAAAAAAACCCCCAAAAACCAAGTCTGAAAGGCATCTGTGCACGCTTAAATCCATTATACCTATTGTTATCTTTGATCAAGAACTAGGGTGTGGGAGTCTCCTCTCTCCATATAGACTATGGAAACAGATGTTAAAATTTGTCTTTAAAGTTTCCTAAAAGCAACAAAGCTCTTACTATTGAAATAACTTTTTGAAGTTGATAGAAGGGATATGCTGAAATCAGTTATGTTTAGGTAGAGGAAAACCTTTCCCACTTCTTGCTAAAGAATGCCTTGGCAGGCTGGGAGCTATTTATACAATGCACATGTGTATGTGCAGCACACTCAAACACTCTGTATGCTATCTGTCTTCCACCTCTCAAAAGCCCTCTTCAGGCCTGGAGTTACCTCTGAATTTGTTTATTCCCAGTGACAGTCGCTATTTCTCTGCATTTGGCACAGCCCCTTCCCTTCCAGTTTATATTAACCAGTCCGCCTGTTAGAGATACAGGGAGACCCAGTCCTGACTGTCAAGAGTGCTCCGAAAATGGATGGCAGTGTCTTTGCTAAGTATTTTGAGGATTTACAACATCAAATATAAACGTTCCATTTGTCAGTCCTGGAGTGTGGGAACCTGACCTTGGATCTACAGGCCATTCCACCCCCCCCCCCCCCCAATATGAGAGAAACCCTTTTTCTTCAGCTGTGGAACTCTAGGCTATAGTTACTGAGCATCTTTGCTGTGCCAGCCATGACATCCGTCTCTTTTGCATAAACTCTCAATTCTCCTTGTGTCATCTAGCCAGGGTTACATACTCCATTATCCCTTATGAACAGAACCTAGATCCTATTTGAAGGAGAAATGGCCCCTGAGAAGGGTTGTTTTCCTCACCAGCCTGATCCACACCTGATGGTGTGTGATCAGAGGGTCACCTACCAGAACTATCCTGATGATAAGGAAGCTTCTGGAACGGATCTGTTTTCCCAATAAAGGAGGCAGAGGCACAAAGGATTACCTCACCTTGCTCCTCCTCACTAGACCTGACATCCTGATGTGGTGCGCAGAGCTGTAGAATCTATCTTGCCTGACCATGCTGTGCCTGACATTATTTTTTTCACCTTTACACTAATACCATTTGCCTCTCCCTAGTCCCCTTCTTACATCATTTTTTTTCTGGTTCCTTTAGTTTTCTTTTTGAGGCTTTCTTCTGGTTTGTTTCTTTCCTGGTGTCTCCTGGGTCGTATCCATCACTGTAATGATGAGCTCTAACGCAGCCCAAAGGGTAATTCTTTGGTGTTGTTGCCCATCCGTCTGTCTTTCTGACTCTCCCCAGTTATCTTCTCTCCCTCACAATGTTGCTGATGGCTATCAACACAATAATCCTTCACTCATATTCCTTGGCAGTAGAAGCCATCTCTCTCTCTCTGTAGCGGTGGAACTGTTGGTGTTGATGTAATGAAGGTTTATCTTCCGTCATAAGAAGTGACTCATAACTGTTTAAACTCCGTATCTGTTCATGAATATGGCCCACCTTTTCCATGAGGTCTTTTAACACAGGAAATCATAGTTAGCTTGATGGCTTTGTGTGATCCTTTCAGCATCTCTGGGCTAGTTCTGTTGACTGGTTTATCTCTTAACAATAGGTATCCTCTCTGCTTGCTTTCTTCATGCCTCGATTTCTAATCGAATGTCAAGCACTGTGTTTGTAGAGCAGTGGTGGCTGAGCCAACTGGTATTTACGCACAGAAATGAGGTTGTCTGTTTGTTTTTTTTTTCTGATGGGCCCATAGAGTGGAGGGATGAAGCTGGGTTTGGGTTTTGCTATTGTTAGTCTCTGCTCAATGGGAGGCTTTCCTCTCCTTGCTATACTCTCAGATCTCAGGTTTCCCTACTGGCTTGTACCTCAGAGAGTTTCTTTCCTTCCTACAGTGGTCACCTTGGCCTCTCTGCATGCCTACTCTTTCTCCCTATTTACTTCCCATAGCACAAACTCTTTCTCAGGTGCTGTGTGTTCTTGGGAAATAAAGACTTCCCTGTGCTTCCCCATGGCAGCAAAGTAAGGCTTTGGGGGTGGGTAAAACATCTTAAGGCTCAGAGGGCCCCTCATTCTTTTTCTAGGGAGAGATGTTTTTTCTTTTAACCCATTCTCTGGAAGTGGTAGGTCTTTGTCCCAAGATTATTTACCACTGACTCAGAGGCAGATGGGTTTCCTTGCCCCCACCCTCCTCAAAGCTGCACTTCTCCCCAGTATGAGATTTCAGCTTTGTAGACCACAGCTTCGAGAGTAGGAAGTATTTTCCAGGTTTCCCAGCAGTGTCTGGCCCATTCTTTCACATCAAGTCCACTGAGGGGTAATCTGGTCCCCTGCCCTGCCTTTAGTCTTCAGGAACACCTGTGGGGAGGAGCTAGGGGATGGGGAGTCCCCTGTGTCCAGTGCTGGTATGCTAACCCACGCTGAGTCTTTAGGAATGTCCAACATATCTAACTCCTTTCTTCTTGCTCACTCTTTGGCAGCCATCTTTTCTTTCCCTGGACTACCAAAGCCCAAACAGCCAATGTGTCTCATCTCTCTGGGGAGAAGAGTCCTGACTCTTCTTGGAATTCAGCTTTGTTGGTTGCCTTGGGCCCTCGGTTCTCTGATGGGCTCAAGAACAGAAAAGATTTTGTAGATTATCCAGATTATTCTCATTGTTAGTATAAGAACAATGCACTTTTGTGGTTTTGACATCCTAAGTAGAAGCAGAACTTGCAGCAATCTTACCAGCTTTGAATCTAAAATTCATCTGATGTGTAAGGAGAAGGGGACTGTGCTGAGGGGCCAGAAATGTTCTACAGGAAAGGGGAGGTACAGGAGAAAGCCATGGGGTGGGCCAAGGACAGATATCTAGTTTTTTCATACTAGATATCATACACACACACACACACACACACACACACACACACACACACACACATCTGGAGAAGGGGCAGTATTTACTGGAACAAAGGGGAATAGAATTTAGGAAGAAGGCCAAAAGAATCATAAGGGTGAAAATGAACGAAGTGCAATCGTGTGTGTGTGTGTGTGTGTGTGTGTGTGTGTGTG
>JADRCD010188731.1:3376-17575 GCA_019843815.1 Montemys delectorum | reverse complement strand
AAGAAGAAGAAGAAGAAGAAGAAGAAGAAGAAGAAGAAGAAGAAGAAGAAGAAGAAGAAGAAGAAGAGGAAGAAGAAGAAGCTTAGAACCAGAGCACCCAAGATCCAGTGTTTTGTTCGTCCATATGTTCTGCAATACAAATGCTGACATATTTGACATATTGTTCTAAAGAAACAATACATTTAAAAAAATTAAGTGGATGAATAATTAGGAGGTTGAAGGACATGCTAAACTTCTGGTAAAGAGAATGAAGGAATCCAGAGAAAAACTCTAGGAATAGAGTACAAGAGACATAGACTGTCCTTGCTTCTACATCTAAGTCTGAATCCAGTCAAAAATAAGAGTCTTTAAGAGAAACAAAAAATGATCAGATTTAAAAAAAATAATTACATATTTCCAGTGCATAATAGCAAAGAATATATATTCCCATTCCAAAAGGTAGGATTAGTTGAGAAATACTGGACCAAAACAAGACCAAAACCCAGCAGACAAAATACCTCTTCCTCTAGTGCCAAGTCATATGTGTGGAACTTTAGTTTCAAAGGGCTTAGATGGCTCCATATCACCACTTGGTTACTTTCAACACACATACCTTCCTTGGACCAGTTCTTTTCCCTGTGTGTAGCTCTTCTTGGCAGGTATCTCATGGTCTGGCATCTCCATCATCTAGAGGTCTCCAATCCAACTTGGGCTTCATTTTCATAACTTCATAAGATGGCTTCTCAGTACCTTTTGCCCTACAAGGCTACAGGCAGAAACTCTTCTACCATACATCACCTGTGGTCACAGTGGCTCCCTGAAACCATTAAGGGATATTCAACTAAGCTCTCAAGTTTATTTCCAATAACTCATGATTGATCGAGATTGTACATCCAACCTGAGCTGGAACAATCAGTGGGTAATGCTGGAAATTTTAACTTAAGTTAGTGATTAAGGTTTGTCTCTATGGGTGCTTAAAACCAGAATATAAATAATGGAAAATACTAACAAGTAAGACAAAAGAAAGGAACAGAGATGATCCAGAAGGAGAAACTAGATGAGACGGTAAAATCACATGTGGCCTGCATATTCCTGAGACACAGCTACATTCCTATTGTGTGACACATTCCTGGCAAACATCTACTCATCCAGATGTGGAACCAATTACAGATAAGAGTAATAAAGAATGTGGGTGAGAGGTTTCCTACAGGAGCATGAACTCAAATACAGCTGCATCACTAAAATCCCAGGCCAGCACAAGTAATAATTCTTGAAACCTGGAACCATAGAGCTCTTTTCACAACTTATAGGCTGCTGGAAATGTTGAAGCATCTGATTCAGGTAACCTAAATGGTCTCAATCCCTCAACAATTCTTACTGCTTATAAAACCTTGAGAAGGAAGAAGTCTTGTGGATCTTGTCAGTTTTGGGACTTTTTGAGATTTCTGAGTTGTGTATATTGTTTCAGTGAAGTTCCTTTAGGACTCCCTGAGTTTTAATGACTCTTTAGAACTCTGGGGCTCAACAAGCTCAAGAGGAAATTACCACAAAACAGTCTTGATCTAGGTTTTTCAGGGTGTTTTTTGTTTGGTTGTTTTTTGGTTTTTGGTTTTTAGTTTGTTTTTGTTTGTTTGGTTGGTTGGGTTTTTTTGTTTGTTTTTGTTTGTTTTTTGTTTTGTTTTGTTTTGGTTTTGGTTTTGATTTTTTTAGTGACACTGCTATGATTTTTAATTATTCTCCCTTTGACTTGACCTAGTTAAGGTTCTTAAACTAAAGTCTTTCAAATTAGCACAGGAGGTGTTTGGAGCCAGTGTGTGAAGAAGAAACAAACCAAATAGGCACCCTGCTCTGGCAGCTTAACCTTTAGGATGCCTGGAGCTCAAAACAGGCAAAAGTAAAGGCTTGGTCAGATGAAAAGGAGATAGTGGTGGGCTCCCTTGCTACACTAATAAGTCTAATTCTTCCTTCTGGGTTTCTGAATCTATGAAACAAGGATGGCCCTAAACATAAAATAAAGTGCTTACAAGGATCAGTGGGGCACTATCAATACCATGCTCTAGCCCAATAGGTATTCAGTAAAAGCTACATTTGTTCTAATTTTCCCTTATAAATAAGTACAGTACCAGACTGATAGAATGGTGAATAGTGACAGTAGCAACAAGCATCTTCCTATGTTTTTACTGTTAAATGCAGTAATTTCTTTGTATCCACAGAGTGTTGTGAATTCCTCATGAATACTAAATTCATAGATGTAATAAAGACACAATCAAGAATCATCTGAGACAGGAATCTATTTAGATTAGTCTGGCCTGTGGACACCAGCTTTAGAGAATTTTCTTGATTACATTAATTAATTTGGGAAGCCACAGCCAAAGTGGGCAGCTGTAGGGCAGTGGTCTGTTCAGGCAATCTAGGCCCAGCTGAGTAATAGGTCTGAACCCCAGTAATCCAGTTGGCAATATCTTGGCCTGCAAGGGACGGAAGTTGTTCGATCAGAACTCTAGAGTCTTTGGCCCCATTTGTTTCAGTCACAACCTCTCGCAGCTGCCCCCGCAGGAAATGTGTCCTCTGTCAGGTAGACAATGCCCCAAGCTCCCAGCTTTCTAGCTGGACCTACCCCCCCAGTCATCAGACCACAGTCAGGCATGCCTTGCCCCACAGATAGTCATGCCTCACACAATATAAGGGGCCGTTCACCCTCTCTCCTCTCTCATGCTCTTTGTTCTCTCTCACCCTCTTGCCTTCTTGCTTTCTTCCTCTCTCTCTTGCTCTTTGTTCTCTTCTCTTGCCTTCTTGCTCTCTTACTTCCTTTCTTTCCTTTCTCTCTCTCTCCTCCTCTTCTCCACTCCTTCCTCTCCTTTCTTTCTCTCTACATGACTGGCCTATTTTCTCTTTCCTATAATAAAATATCTCACTTTTGCATTGCCTCCTTTTTAACTAAAGCACCGTGCAGCCCCAGGCCTCAGCAGCAGAGAGTCTCAGCCATTGGCAGCAGCAGAGACACACAGGCCCCACAGGCAGTGCCACTTTTAGAAAACAAGAAGCAAAGGAACTGAACACAGCATGCTTGTATTAAACATTGCTCCCTGCTCTTCTGTGACTGATGTGAGCACCTGCTTCACAACCTGTCACATGGACTTGCTTGAACAAACCAAATAAACCCTTTTCTCCTTAAGCTGCTTTTGTCAAGGTATTACCACAGCAAAAGGAAGCAAAATTAAGACACACAACTCTCTCATATAAAATACCATAATTTATACACAACACACCCACACACAGACATACACACACACAATCCTCCCACATACTTTGAATCATCTTTAGATTGTTCATAATGCCCAATTAATACAGACACTCTATAAACTGTTATACTATTTTGCTTTGGAAATGATAATGAAAAATATTCACATTTGACAAGGATGAGATGATCTTTCTGAATGTTTTCAACATGATTAATTGATTCCTTTTATATAGAGGATACAAAGGGATGACCAAGTTGTTGAAATAAATGTTATTTATTATTTAAGCAAACATTCCTCTATCCTATCTAGAGGTAAGGATTATTTTATCTCTAGAAATTGGTGGTGCATATTATCAAGTAACTGTTCATGTAACAATTTTTTAAAAAAGAAATTATGATTTTTGCCTTTGGCCTTAATTTTTAAATATAAATGTTAATATTAAATATCCTTTCCTTCTTAAAATTAAATTTAAATATCCTTATTTTGCATTATCTTCAGAGTAACCTCTCAAGCTCAATTTTACTGTATTGTACTTGGGCTTTCTGTATGTACAAATGGGATGTCTTTAGCTTATTATCTTGTTATTGCCTATAAATTATGAGCTGTAGTTTGACATCTCACTATGATGAATTAAGAAAGCTTTCTGGGGAAAGAGAGATGACTCAGTGGTTAAGAGCACCAACTGCTCTTCCAGAAGTCCGAAGTTCAATTCCCAACAACCACATGGTGGCTCATAACCATCTGTAATGGGATCTGTATGCCCTCTTCTGGTGTGTCTGAAGACAGCTATAGTGTACTCATATACATAAAATAAATAAACCTTTAAAAAAAAAAAGAAAAGAAAACTTTTACCCTTTTCTTATTTAGGAAACCATTTAATTTGTGGAAGGACTTTCTATCCCTTAGAGACCTAAAGAACATATCTTTAAATGAGAAAGAGTGTTTGGTTTGGAGATAATTTTTCCTCAAAGTCTTCTAATTTAATCTAGGAAACAGTCTGGCTATT
The DNA here is from genome assembly GCA_019843815.1 of Montemys delectorum. Classification (NCBI taxonomy): domain Eukaryota; kingdom Metazoa; phylum Chordata; class Mammalia; order Rodentia; family Muridae; genus Montemys; species Montemys delectorum. The sequence goes on along the minus strand of JADRCD010188731.1, from coordinate 13,348 downwards.
GGTCTATTTAAGCTGTATATTTCATCCTGAACATATTACCAGAACATTAATCCTAACCTATACCAAACAAGAAGCATAGGAACTCAACACCGCATGCATGTATTAACTCATTGCTCCCTGCTCTTCTGTGACTGACGTGAGCAGCTGCTTCGCAACCTAGAGTATTCAATTTTGAACATTAAGCTTAAAGTAGTATTCTCTTTGAATATGTTTATGAGTTACACATTTTTGCTATTTGCTGTAATTTTTAGCTTTCTTCTATGGGTCACTGGAGGGCCCCTAAAGTTTAGGAAAACACCTATAGGTACCTGTGTTTACATGATTTTTTTTCCTTATTTGATTTCTCTTAATTCTCAATAATGTGTACATTATCCACATTCTGTTTCAGGCAAATGGAATAGACCATTTCAAGAATCCTAATTTGAAATGTGTTTTGTACTTATATTTATTCTAGAATATAATATAATCTATTCATTTGAAATTTTATAACATTTACAGATTTGATTGTCTAGTGACTATGAAGTATCATACCAAAACATTAAAAAATAGTTACTTAGGAATTCCAACTGGGAGGAGCCAGAAAACTCCATGGTGAGGTGAATATCAAATTAGATAGAAAATATGTACAGCACAGTTTTGGAGTTAGGTGAAGAAATTGACGACAGTCTTTGTAGAAAAGAAGCCAAAGATGCTAGACTGGGCAGACAGGGAGCTTCATAAAGTAGAGAAGTCTCCTGGGCAAACTACAGGTAACCTTGTATCTCATCCAAGCAGTTAACCAGAAAACTTTCTAGGAAACAAATTGATTCAACAATGATTGAAATAAGTAAGGGACTTTATGTCTGTAGATCATCCGGTCTAAATGACTTATTCCTCCTAGCAGTGACCTTGTTCTTTCATTGTGTAGCTGGCAATATTGAATAATAATGGTTGATTGGGTTATCTGCCATCACATTGTGATTGCATAGGACTGTTCCTCACTGTGTTTAAATATTAACTGCCACCTGTGACCTATATTCAAGCCTCTATCTCCCAGCATGAGGCCTTTAGGTAACATTATAAAATATCTGAATAAGCAAAGGCACATTGGTCAGAGAGACAGTTTTCTCTTATTTTGGTCCAGGTTCTCTTCGGGTCTAAGTTGGGCTTTATATTTCAGGTTCCTGCATTTCCCTTCCTCAATGACTTCCTCTTCTTAGATAAATAACAGCAGTCTGATCATGGAGCATAGAAGGTTTCACTTAGGACTTACCAATCACATGACCATTGTTTGTGGTAAAGAGAAGGAAGCCTCTTTATGTCATCAGTGGGCAGATTCATTTTAAGCTGAATACTATACAGAAACTCATTGAGTTTGGCAAGAGGATACTCAGTGGTGCAGCTTATGTTCTAGGATATGTTAGGCCCTTGATCCAGCCACCAACACCAGGAAGAAAGCAACATTTTAAAAATTTGTACAAATTAAAATACTTAGTAATGTAAATTCCTAGTAACTCTTAAACTTCTTTGCTTTATGTATGTTTCAGGTTTAGATTCAGTGGTCGTATCCTGGGCCTAGCTCTGATTCATCAGTACCTCCTGGATGCTTTCTTCACAAGACCCTTCTATAAGGGACTCCTGAAGCTGTGAGTTATTGTAGGATGGTCCCATGTAGCTTATCTGCAGCATAACAGTGCTGTCCTTCTTCATGTCTCTGGCCTTTTTGGCCAATTTTGTTTCAACCATTCCTATTAAGTTTCTATCATTTCTTGTTCTGAATATATATATTCCATACATTTTAGTGCAATAAAAAGGTATTTGTAGGTATAAGAAGTTAGCAAAACCAAATGGACATCGGTTCATTTAAGTAGAAATCATAACATTGTGAACATTGTATTAAACAATTGAGTAGAATTGGTTTGGTTTTTAGGTATCTTCAAGTCAATAATTATTTCATGTTTATTATTGAAATTTCAGCAGTTTCTTTTCAAAAGGAAACTATTAAATAAATTAAAACTATTCAATTACTGTTTCATGAATACATTCAAAAGAATGAAGTAATTGTGAAACCTATGATGCTTTACTGAGAAGCCACACAATCATGTTTGGAATGGGGTATGGAAACCATATTTGTTTACTCAGTTTTTCTTACTGCCTTTCAATTCTCCCAGGCCATGTGATCTGAGTGACCTAGAATATTTGGATGAGGAATTCCACCAGAGTTTACAGTGGATGAAGGACAACAACATCACAGATATTCTCGATCTCACTTTCACTGTTAACGAAGAAGTTTTTGGACAGGTTTGTGTGGTGTAGACTTGGAAAAGACATTTTGTTGTTCACTGTGGTAAATGCATAGAATAAAAGCTTGACCATCTTAGAAAATTTATAGTGTACACTTCAGTATTGTTAAATGCATTCATGTCACTTGGCATCCAACCTCTAGAACTTTTCTTCTTTCAAAACTGAAATTCTACCAATTAAACTAACACCCTTAACTCCTCCCAACCCTTAACTCCTGGAAAATGCCATACAATTTCTATTTTTATGATTTTGACTCTAGATCTTTCAAATAATTATCTGTTTCTTTCATCCTTGTGGGTATTGTGAATAACATTGCTAACAAGAGTGTACTGGTTGGGTCCTACTGCTAGTTCTTGGATTATATACACATTGCATGTATCCTATCTCTGGTATAGGATTGGCTGAATCATATGTTAATGGGATTTTATTTTTAAATTAGATAACAAAAAGCCCCTTAGGACGAACAACAATTACTAACTAGTACCCTCAGAGTTCCCAGGGACCCAACCACCAATCAAGGACTATACAGGGTGGGACTGAATGTTCTGGCAGCATGTGTATAGTAGAGGATTGCAAATTCGATCATCAATAGGAGGAAAGGACCTCGGCCTTGTGAAGGTTCTATGCCCCAGTGTAGGGGAATGCCAGGGCCAATAAGTGGGAGAGGGTGGGGTGGCAGGCATGGGGAGGGGGGAGGCAAAAGGAGTTTGTTCTTGTTGTGTTTGTTTGTTTGTTTGTTTGTTTGTTTGTTTTTTGGAGAGGAACCTGGGAAAGGGAAAATGTACATGTAAATAAAGAAAATATCTAAAATAAAATAAAATAAAATAGACTTCAAACAAAAAAAAAATTAGATAACAAAAGTCTCACTGGTTCAAACCAAGGTCCTCTGTAAGAGCAGCAAGTGCTCTTACTGCTGAGCCATCTGCCCAGCCCCAGGACTTCCTCTTTAGTAGCCCTGCCAGGGCATCTTCCTTATGTCTATCACCGTGACATGGTTCTACCCTGTGCAGGAGTTTTGAAAATCAAATGTAATCATGAATCAGAAAATATCTAAGGTATACCATAAGATACAAGGTATTTCTCTATCTTCAAAACTACATAATAGTTCTTTCACTACATCTACTTAGTACTCCAGTATGCCTAGATCTTGACACTAAACACGAAAATTTCCCATGTGTTTTCTATAAGAATGTATTAATGTATTATTAAATCTGTTGGTCAAACAGGTTTGAAACTCTCCATATCTGTTAATGATATCTAAATTGGTATAAATTTTCTGAGATATATTTTCCAAAGAAAAAGAAAATAAAGAACATATGTAGCATATAATATATACATGTATGTATGCTTAGAATAACACATGAAATATATTTTTACATTCTCTAGTACACAAAAAGATAGCTCACAGATCCTAGCTCCTGACTGGTGAGTTTGTCTTAAAAGCATGAGTCCTTCTTGAGTGGAGACCCATCTGACTCTCTGTGCTCTGCATCATAGCCACATTCACAGCCAGCTTAGAAAAACAAATCTTTCTACCCACGTCTACTGTACTTCTCTCTAGGTATACAATAAGAACTTGCCACATAACAGCTGCAATTTGTTGTCCTAACTGATATAGAGCAATCAAGTATCTGACATTTGACTCCTTCCACCTTAAGGAACAACCCAGGTTATTTCTCATTTGTTTCCATTATACCCCTTAAGTTAAAGAAATATGTTCCTGGGGCTGGCAAGAGAGATCCAACATACTCTTCTGGTGTGTCTGAAGACAGCTACAGTGTATTACACCAGAGCAAGTGGGACCGGAACGAGCGGGGCTGTCCTGAGGTCAATTCCCAGCAGCCACATGATGGCTCATGGCCATCTGTACAGCTACAGTGTACTCATACACATAAAATAAATAAATCTTAAAAAAAAAAGAAATATGTTTCTAGGAATGGGGAGGTGGCGCAGAGCTTAAAAGCACTAGAGGCCCTAGGTTCAATACCCAGCAACCATGTGGTGACTCACAATAATAAGCTCTAGTGCCCTCTTCTAGTGTCCAGACATACAAGCAGATAGAACATTGTATATATAACAAATAAATAAACCTTTTAAAAAATTAAAAAAGAAAGGTTTCCTTTTTGTACATATATACATACATACATACATACATACATACATACATACATAAATTGTAAATCTTCTAAGTTACTTAAGAGTTTTCTTCAAGGGCTTGTGAGATGGCTCAGTGAGTAAGAGTACTGACTGCTATTCTGAAGGTCCTGAGTTCAGATCCCAGCAACCACCTGGTGGCTCACAACCACCTGTAATGAGATCTGATGCCCTCTTCTGTAGCTGTCTGAAGACAACTACAGTGTACCTATTTATAATAATAAATCTTTGGGTCAGAGCGAGGGGGAACTGAGTGAGCGGAGCTAACTGGAGCAAGCAGAGGTCCTAAATTTAATTCCCAAAAACCACATGAAGGCTCACAACCATCTGTACAGCTACAGTGTACTCACATACATAAAGTAAATAAATAAATCTTTTAAAAAAAAAAAAAAAAAAAAAAAAAAAAAAGAATTTTCTTCAAACAACAAAACCTTTCTTCAGTAACTTCCGGGAAGGAAAAAGTGCCTTTTTTTGGTGCTGCTGTCAACCTAAATAAAAATGTCTCCTGAATGATAAGCATCATGATCCTCCTGTTTATTCGCAAGGTAACAGAAAGAGAGTTGAAGTCTGGAGGTGCCAACACGCAGGTGACTGAGAAGAACAAGAAGGAGTACATTGAGAGGATGGTGAAGTGGCGCGTGGAGCGTGGTGTGGTGCAGCAGACGGAGGCATTGGTCAGAGGTTTCTATGAGGTAAGACCCTGAGTGGCCCAGGAAAGCAGGCCATAGCTCTGTGCTTTGCAGAGGAGCCTGCACCTCTCCTGGAGGCAGGAGGAAGAGCGGCAATTCAGTACTTCAGAGCAGAGAGAAGTTAGGTTTACAGTCTCAAACCCAGAGGGTGTGGAACTTCTACCTGCACTGACCGGATGAAGGACCAGACTTCTCTATGAATGAATACCAATCTAGTACAAAATTAAAATATTCTCAAATAAATTGTAATTGACTTGGCCTGTTGTGCCAGGTGAGGAAGCATACAGTATTTCTTGTGTAGCTATGTAGATATGACATTTCCTCCAGTCCACTGTAACAACAAAAGCCAAGCAGAAGCACTGGAGGGCGGTAGCCACTCCTCCTGGGTGTCAAGGGTTGTTTTTTGTTTGGTTGGGGTTATTTTTTGGTTTTTTGGTTTTTTGAATTGGATATTTTCTTTATTTACATTTCAAATGTTTTCCCCTTTCCAGGTCTCCCCTTTGGAAACACCCTATCCCACTGCCCCTCCCCCTGCCTCCTCTATGAAGGTGCTCCCCAACCCACCCACCCTCTCCTGTCCTCCCACCCTGGCATTCCCCTGCACCGGGGCATCGAACACCATCAGGCCCAAGGGCCTCACCTCCCACTGATGTCCGAGGCCATCCTCTGCCACATATGTGGCCAACGTCTTGGGGGGAAGGGGGAGAGACACTGCATGTGTATTCCTTGGTTGGTGACTCAATCCCTGGGAGCTCCAGGTGTCTGATGTGTTGACACTGTTGTTCTCTCCATGGGGCTGCAAACCCCCTCAGCTCCTTCAGTCCCTTTGCCAACTCTTCCACAGGGGAACCCCAAGCTCAGTCCAACGATTGGCTGTGAGCTTCTACCTCTGTCTTTGTCAGGCTCAGGCAGAGCCTCTCTAGAGCCAGACATATCAGGCTTCCATCAGCAAGGACTTCCCAGGATCCATAGTAACTTCTGGGTTTGGTAGCTGTGTATGGGATGGATCCCCAGGTCAGTCAGTCTCTGGGTGGCCTTTCCTTCAGTCTCTGCTCTATACATTATCTCCATATTTCCTCCAGTGAGTATTTTGTTCATCCTTCTAAAAATTACTGAAGCATCCACGTTTTGAACTTCCTTCTTCTTAGGCTTCATATGGTCTGTGGATTGAATCTTGGATATTCTGAACTTTTGGGCTAATATCCATTTATCAGTGAGTGCATACCATGTTTGTTCCTTTGTTACTGAGTTACCTCACTGAGGATGATATTTTCAAGTTCCATCTATTTGCATATGAATTTTATGAAGTTGTTATTTTTAATATCTGAGTAATATTCCATTCTGTAAATGTACCACATATTCTGTATCCATTCCTTTGTTGAAGAACATCTGGGTTGTTGTTTCCAGCTTCTGGCTATTAAAAATAAGGCTGTTATGAACATAGTGGAGCATGTGTCCTTCTTAAATGTGGGAGCATCTTTTTGGTAAATGCCCAGGAATGGTATAGCTGGGTCCTCAGGTACTACTATGTCCAATTTTCTGACAGATTGATTTCCAGAGTGGTTGTACCAGCTTGCAATCCCACGAGCAATGAAGGAATGTTCCTCTTTCTCCACATCCTCACTAGCATCTACTGTCCCCTGAGTTTTTGATCTTAGCCATTCTGAGTAGTGTAAGGTGGAATCTCAGGGTTGTTTTGATTTGCATTTCCCTGATAATTAAGGATGTTGAACATTTCTTTAGGTTCTTCTCAGCCCTTCAAGTTTCCTCAGTTGAGAATTCTCTGTTTAGCTCTGTTCCCAATTTTTCAATAGGGTTATTTGGTTCTCTGGAATCTAATTTCTTGAGTTCTTTCTATATATTGGATATTAGCTGTGGATTGGATGTAGGATTGGTAAAGATCTTTTCCCAATCTGCTGGTTGCCGTTTTGTCCTGTTGACTGTGTCCTTTCCCTTACAGAAACTTTGCACTTTTATGAGGTCCCATTTGTTGATTCTTGATCTTAGAGCATAAGCCATTGGTGTTCTGTTCAGGAACTTTTCTGCACTTTCTCTTCTATTAGATTCAGTGTATCTGGTTTTATGTGCAGGTCTTTGATTCACTTGGACTTGAGCTTTGTACAGGGAGATAAGAATTGATCAATTTGCATTCTTCTACATGCTGACCACCAGTTGAACCAGCACCATTTGTTGAAAATGCTGTCTTTTTTCCACTGGGCGGTTTTAGCTCCTTTGTCAAAATTCAAGTGACCATAGATGTGTGGGGTCATTTCTGGGTCTTCAATTCTATTCCATTGATCTACCTGCTTGTCACCGTACCAATACCATGCAGGTTTTATCACTATTGCTCTGTAGTACAGTTTGAGGTAAAGGATGCTGAGACCCTCAGAAGTTCTTTTATTGTTCAGAATAGTTTTTGCTATCCTGGGTTTTTTGTTATTCCAAATGAATTTGAGAGTTGCTCTTTCTAACTCTATGAAGAATTGAGCTGAAATTTTGATGGGAATTGCATTGAATCTGTAGATTGCTTTTGGCAAGATGGTTATTTTTACTATATTGATCCTGCCAATCTATGAGCATAGGAGATCTTTCCATCTTCTCAGCTTTTCTTAAATTTCTTTCTTCAGAGACTTGAAGTTCTTCTCCTACAGATATTCAACTTGTTTGGTTAGAGTCACACCAAGATACTGTATAGTGTTTGTGGCTATTGCAAAGGGTGTTGTTTCCCTAATTTCTTTCTCAGCTTGTTTATCCTTTGTGTATAAGAAGGCTACTGATTTGTTTGGGTTAATTTTATATCCGGCCACTTTGCTGAAGTTGTTTATCAGCATTAGGAGTTCTCTGGTGGAATTTTTGGAGTTACTTAAGTATACTATCATATCATCTGCAAATAGTGATATTTTGACTTCTTCCTTTCCAATTTGTATCCCTTTGACCTCCTTTTGTTGTCTAATTGCCCTAGCTAGAATTTGCCATAGCAAATACTATGTTAAATAGATGGAGAGAGAGTGGGCAGCCTTGTCTTGTCCCTGATTTTAGTAGGATCGCTCCAAGTTTCTCTCCATTTAGTTTACTATATATTGCCTATTGGTTTGCTATATATTGCTTCTACTATGTTTAGGTATAGGCCTTGAATTCCTGATCTTTCCAAGAGTTTTAACAAGAAGGGATGTTGAATTTTGTCAAATGCTTTTTCAGCATCTAATGACATGATCATGTGTTTTTTTTTCTTTGAGTTTCTTTATATAGTGGATTATAATGCTGGATTTCTTTCCATATATTGAACTATCCCTGCATCCCTGGAATGAAGCCTACTTGATCATGATGGATAATCATTTTGATGTGTTCTTAGATTTGGTTTCAGAGAATTTCAGAGTATTTTTTTAAAAGATATTCATAAGTGAAATTGGTCTGAAGTTCTCTCTTCTTGTAGGTCTTTGTGTGGTTTAGGTATAAGCATCATTGTGGCTTCATAGAATGAATTGGGTAAAGTTTCTTGTGTTTCTATTTTGTGTAATAATTTGAAGAGTATTGGTATTAGGTCTTCTTTGAAGGTCTGAAAGAATTCTGCATTAAAACCATCTGGTCCTGGGAATTTATTTATTTATTTATTTATTTTGGTTGGGAGACCTTTAATGACTGCTTCTATTTCTTTAGGGGTTATGGGACTGTTTCAATGGTTTATCTGATACTGATTTAACTTTGGCATCTGGTATCTGTCTAGAAAATTGTCCATTTTGTCCAGATTTTCCAGTTTTGTTGAGTATAGGCTTTTGTATTAGAATTTGATGATTTTTTTTTTAATTTTTTCAGTTTCCATTGTTAACCTCCCTTTTTATTTCTGATTTTATTAACTTGGATACTGTCTCTGTGCCCTCTGGTTAGTCTGGTTTATCTATCTTGTTGATTTCTCAAAGAACCAGCTCCTGGCTTTGTTGATTCTTTGTATAATTCTTTTTGTTTCTACTTGGTTGATTTCAGCCCTGAGTTTATTTTTTTTCCATCTACTCCTCTTGGGATTATTTGCTTCTTTTTGTTCTAGAGCTTTCAAGTGTGCTGTTAAGCTGCTGGTATATACTTTATCGAGTTTGTTTTTGGAGGCACTTAGAGCTATGAGTTTTCCTCTTAGCACTACTTCCATTGTGTCCCATAAGTTTTGGTATGAAATTCTAAAAAGTCTTAATTTTTTTTTTTTTTTTTTTGGTTTTTCAAGACAGGATTTCTCTGTGTAGTCCTAACTGTCCTGGAACTCACTCTGTAGACCAGGCTGGCCTCGAATTCAGAAATTCGCCTGTCTCTGCCTCCCAAGTGCTGGGATTAAAGGCATGCGCCACCACCACCCGTAATTTTTTCTTTATTTCTTCCTTGACTAAGTTTTCATTGAGTAGAGCATTGTTCAGCTTCCATGTGGGCTTTCTGTTGTTTTTGTTGCTATTGAAGACCAGCCTTAATAGATAGTGATCTGATAGGATGCATGGGATAATTTCAATCTTCTTATCTGTTGAGGTCTGATCTGTGACAGACTATATGGTCAATTTTAGAGAAGATACCATAAGGTTCTGAGAAAAAAGGTATATTCTTTTGATTTAGAATGAAATGATCTATAGATATCTCTTAAATCCATTTGGTCCATAACTTGTTAGTTTCACTGTGTCTCTTGTTTAGTTTCTGTTTCTATGATCTGTCCATTGATGAAGTCTCCCACTATTATTATGTGAAGGCAATGTGTGCTTTGAGCTTTAGAAAAGTTTCTTTTATGAATATAGATGCCCTTACAATAGGGGTAATTGAGAGTTCATCTTGGTAGACTTTTCCTTTGATGAGTATGAACTGTCCTTCCTCATTT